>CM035433.1:132389132-132499132 GCA_020310875.1 Ceratopteris richardii
CCAAATTGAATGTACAACATGCGTATATGCATGCAGCTTAGATATGACCCTGAACAATGTTCCCAGAAATACCCAATTTCCACAAACAGTATAAGTGACAAGCTCAAATATGAGTCTGAACAATGTTCCCAGCAATGCCTAATTCACACAAACAGTATAAGTGACTAGTCAGAAGAAATCCAATGTTCCCAGCAATGTCCAATTTGCACAAACAGTATAAGTGACTAGCTCAGATATGACTCTGAACAATGTTCCCAGCAATGCCCAATTTGCACAAACAGTATATCTCTGGAAATGCAAGGGTAAAGTGATTTATTAAAAATTATTAAAAAAAAAATAAAATGCAACAGGCGCGTCAGTAACCCGTCAGTAATGCAGCAGTCAGGTAAGTTTTTCCTGACGTCAGCTACATGTAGCTGACGCGTCAGGAAACAACTATGGATATTATTAGAAAATAATTTCGTTTGATTTTAATTGTGAGAGTCAAGGGAAATCAATCTTATTATTCTCTTTTTTGTTGTCAACATAAATCTATCAACCTAGATTTATTCAAGCTTTTCTTATCTTTAGCTTGCATCTTGTGCTAGACTTTATATAACTGAGTTTGCCCATCATTCATGGAACTGATAGAAACTCAGTTTTCAAAACCTTCTATGAGTTCATGCTTGTGGGGCTGAGTGTGTGTGCCTGTGTCTTTGCACATGTATTGATTCTTAATTTCTATTCCCACTATTGAGCACTGATGACATGAGTGGGGATGCATAGTATTTAGTGAACGCTATGCATGATGGAGCTGATGACTGTTTACTCCTGTGGTGGACTACTATGAGCTTATAGTTGCACTTACATTTTAGGGTGAATTCAGGCTTTACAAAAGCTGAGTCTGTCCATCACTTTTGAAAGTGATAGATTTTCAGTTCTCATAGCGTCCTATGAGTTCATACTTGTGGGGTGTGTGAGAGCATGTATTCACTCTTAGTTCTATTGGGCACTGATGGGCACTGATGACAATAGTGATAATATCCTTTCTTTTCCAGACTTTTTTTCATCAAATACAGAAGAAAGAAAGACCTAGTACTCGTTAGGATAAAGAAGATGTTCAAGATGAGAGTCCCAAGGGCTCCCATACAGCTACAAAGGTCCTCTAATCATTTATAACCGTTGTTCAGAGCTTTTCATACATACTTTCTTAGTGTTTTTGGGAATCCAGAAGCAAGTGAAAGCATTTTATTCATTAAGTTGCATTATTTTTTCAAAAGGAAAATCCCCATTAACTCTGAAGCAATTTAGATCTTATGGAGTGATTTTTATTTTGAATATGGCACGACAATAACAATTATGAGGGATTTTTTTCAAGATTTCTCGGAGGGATTTTTTGAGGTATTTTATGTGTTTTGGGCACCAAATATATAAAAGAGTGCTATATATGCTTGAATTGAAAAAATAAAAGAACAAAGTAAATAAAACCCTTGATTTTTATTTTCCGGTTTTTGTTGGCTCTACAATAAAACTATGTAAGCCCCCAATTTAGATCTACAATTTAAATATCACCTTTGAACAATGCATCCAATTCAAATCCACATAAACTTGTCCGAGCGACAAATGACCCATTTAATGAAACATTTAAAAACTTTTGATCTCTCATTATTATAAGGCCTTCAAAAGTCGTCCAAAGCTGCTCTTTTCTTACTTCCAATTTTTGTGAAAATGTCTCTGAATTCTCTCTATGCTTTCGCTTTCCCCTTATGCATCCTTGTCTAGAGGATTTCACATTGCAAGTTTGGCATCATCAGAGCTCTCTGCAGGCCTAAGTAGTTATGGAATGCATTCCAAAGCCCTTTGGAACATATGGAATGTTCCATACGACTCCAAGTCAAAATCACCTGCATGTTGGAAGTGTGGTAGGCCCAATAATAATCACAAAATGTTTCCAACACTTGAACCTTAAAGTTGATGTCAGGGTATTTAGTCAATACGGTGCATAATGGAGTTGATAGCTAAAGAATCTTGTGGTTGACTACCATGAGCTTGTAGTTGGACTTCCATTTTAGGTGAATTTGGGGTTTTCCTGGACTCATCCTGGTACATATTTACTTTTGACTTTATCCTCATGATTGTTTGGAAATTTTCAAGTTTCATCTTTGTAGTCTTAGTTTGTGGGTATTGATCTTGCTATGTTTTTTTATGTGAGTATGTGGGTTCTTAATAATTATTTTTAGGTCATATATATCTGAAGTTGTGAAGATATATAATGTGGTAGCATTCAGTATAATGGGTTCTTCTTGGCTGTCTTGATATTGGAATTTCCACATATGAACTTATTAAAAGTAGAAGAAAATAGATATATTGGCACTCTTGAAGTATAAGATAGTAGTTCTCACTTTTCAAAGCAAGTGTGAAGACTTGGTTCAATGACAAGATGACTCATCAGAGTTGATTTTTGGATTTCAGTGTTCCTAATCGGAGACTGAAACCTGGATGTTTGTATCGACCTTATGCTTTATTGTCTAACATCAACGCAATTTTAGGAGATTCATCATTTTCTATGAATGTATATACATTTGTTCCTTTGCTTAGAAATCTTGGTTTAGAAAAATCAGTCACTCGTTTTTTTAATCTTTGTGAGGGAAACTCAAATGGAAACAGTTGAGTAAGAAAGCAAGTGACCTAAATAAAGAAGAATGCTTTTGGAAAGAGCCCAAAATACGTATGATTTCTCAGCGATTGCTTCAGACGATAGAGAATGTCTATATACTCCCATAACAGTGTTAAGTCAGGAGAGAAAGCTGTGCTACCAATAGATAGTGAACGAAAATCTGTTAAGATCTGAGGTACTCTATAACTCTGCAGCTGAGAAAAGTTTTTTTTTCCCTTTTTTTTTTTCCATTTTTAAAATTTTGTCTATAAATTTTGATGCAACGTAGTGGAATATGTCACACCTGGCATTCACTCTAGTTGCACAAAAGACTGGAGGGGAGCTTGGGTAGGGAGGGATAATGAATAAAGGATAAGATGTGGGATGGAGATGGAGAGGAGAGGTGCTATGGGGAAAATATGAGAGGTTAATAGAGTGGGAAATAAAAGATGAATAAAAGAGAGGATATCTTTTCTTAGTTGAAGGAAATATAGAGGGGAAGTTGAGGAATCTTTTCATGAATAAAAACGTATATGTAATTTATCCTTGCAGCAAAAATGCAGCTCTTGTGGTGCAAATGTTGACTTGGATCGTCTTGTACCCAATCATGGTAAGTGCCTCTCTATGGTTAATTTTGTAGACATTATTTAGTCCCTGAGATTATTTAGGAGGATTTCGGTAACCTTCATGCTTTTCGGTGGCAGCATTGAGAGCAGCGGCAGCGGCATTTCGTCGGGAAGAGACTAAAAAAAACACGCGCATGGAATCTCGTAAACGTAAAAGAGAGCTAAGTGAACATGGAGTGAAAGTGAGAAGATTGAAGGTCAATGTCCCAGCTTCCTGCAAAGATATTGAGAGATTGCACATAAATGTAAAATTTATATTGTTTTTGCAGGAAAATTCAAGCTCTCCCTCACATTATGAGGGTGTCCGGTACATGCGAGGTGTACAGTATCCATTCAATGAGAATGAAAAGGTTGTCATCAAGGTAAGTTTATCAGAAGCTCATTATCAGGCATTATAATTGTTCGTACTGATTTGATGCCAATAGATGCACATTTCATTTGGGTTGCTTCCAGGGCAACAAGAGGACACCCGAGAAATTTGTTGGACGAGAGGCTGTTGTCACATCTAAGTGTCTCAATGGCTGGTATTGACTTGTTCCATGTCATTCTAGTGTATCTGAGAGCATTCGTGCGATTATAAATGAGTCTTCATCTGTTGCCTAGGCTAGCTATATGACAATCCTGTTTCTGATCAGGTACTTGCTTAGGACGCTAGATAACGGTGAGAGTGTCAGGCTGCAGTATCGGTCTTTACAGGCTTGCCCCCGTGCTGTGGATGCCTCCAATGTGAATGAGGATCAAGCTGTGAAACAGATACAAAGCCGCAACGCAGCGGCAGAGCAGCAGCAACAAAGCACAAGCCAAGCAGTGCATCATCTACAAAGTGCAAGCCCAGTAGTGCATCAGCAACAGAGCTCAAGCCCGGCACTGCAGCAACAGAGTTCAAGCCCATTAGTGCATCAGGCACAAAGCCCAAGCTCAGCAATCAACCAGCAGCAAAGTGCAAGCCCAGTGTTGCATCATGCACAAAGCTCAAGCCCGGCAGTGCACCAGCAACAAAACTCAACCCCAGCAGTGCACCAGCAACAAAGCTCAACTGCAGCAGTGCATCAGCAACAGAGCTCAAACCCAACAGTGCATCGGCAACAAAGTTCAAGCCTGGCACTGCACCCTTTGCGAAACTCCACTGCAGCAGTGCAAGTGCAACAAATCCCAGGCTCAGCAACGCAACAGCAACAAGTCCCAAGCTCAGCTGTGCAACAACAACAAGTCCTAGGCCCAACAGTGCAGCAGCATAAAATCACAGGACCAATGCTGCAACATCAACAAATATCAAGCCCAACAGCGCAGCATCAGCAAATATCAGGCCTGACAGGTCAGCATCAGTCAGTTTCGGGCCCAGCAGTGCAGGAACAAATGTCAAGTCCAGCATTGCAGCATCAACTTAGCACATGCCTAACAATACAGCAGCAACAGATCTCAAGCCCAGCAGTGCAGCAGCAACAAAGCTCAAGCCCAGCAGTGCATGACCGGCATGGTCCAAGCCTGGCTAACAGTTGAGAAGAGTGTTTCAGTAATTACTTGAACCTCTGCACATGAATCCGAGCATCAAAACTGAGATCTTAGTGATTGCCTCTTTGTACATAAATATCTCAATCTGGTGCTCAAATATTGGCCTGGGATCAAAGATCTAGCAGCGTTAGGGTTGATCACACGGCTTTTTGGTGAGTGGTGGAAACTTGGCCAGTTTCAAGTGAACGTTTTTTTTTTGAAACTGTCCTGGGGCACAAGTGCTTTTACATAAAGGGACATGTGACACTTCTAGATCACAGGATTTTATATATCATGTGGCAATTTTTACCCAGAGTTACATGGATACACAAAACCACAGAGGTGAACATAAGGTAAACCCACTCAACATGACTTAACCATTGGGAACTGCACTCTTCCCCCTTCTTTTTCAAATTCTTGGTCCCACATTGGCTGTAAGAAAATAGATCAATGAAAGTCGGTTATTGTTGAGCTTTTAGAAGCCTTTATATGGAAAATGTAGGATAACAGGTAATTATACAGATTGAATGGAAAATTCACTCAATTATTTAAGAAATTGTAGAGGTGTTCAACAGTCCTTACTTTTTGCGTTGAAAAGGATTGGATTATTTTGAATCAGTAGACTTGTGCTTCGTCTACAATGTGATGTATCATGAGTGCATATGGTAGGTGAATTACTCTGGCACAGCTCAAAAGACAGCTGGATACTAAGCAAAATGGGAACAAAGCAAAAAAGGCATGTTATCCGTTTATCGGGGGCCCATGAATATGTATATTTTGTATGGCTGAAGTATTGTAAAGCATAGTTAGACTGCATTTGGATCTGATATACAACATTACATTTAGAAAGTATTGAGTGAAAGTTTTACTATTTTGCATATACCGTAATCCCCCATGCACCCGCAGCTGCATCTGCACCTGCACCTGCACCAGAAAATGACGAAATGCAGAGGTGAGGTCTCCTTGAGCATGGTGATTTCTGCATTCTGTGACTTATTCTCTGGATAGCTGCCTCTTGTCATTTGGTCGATATGAGGCCAGCCACTGTAATTCTCATGTGCTCTAGATCTCTGCCTCTCTCGCAGTGTGACCAAGAGATTTAAATCATAAGATTAAAATCGAGCTTTAATCGTTTAAATCGTTCAGACCCAGAATAAAAATCGAGGCTTTTATCCACTCAGAGAGATTTTTATTTTTGTTCATATAAACTATAGGTACATATACATATTTGCATGAATAAAGACAATATATGATATGTCACATGATTTCACATCATAATGTATTGATTTTTTTTCAAATATCAGACATTCATTATGATTCATGATTCATAAGAGAGGTGTACGTGTATTATTGATAATGGAAGGGCCAAGCATGAAGCTCTCTATCTCTCTCTCTCTAGTACAATGTCATTCTCTGCAGTGCCAGAACCACATCACTTTCTGCACTGTTAGGTTTTCATTTTGGGTCACTTTATATGTTTCTACTCTATATTGTTTACGGATACTTGGCGTATCACCGATGTATATGGGTTTCTCTCTCTCTCTCTCTAAAGTTCTAAATGCATGCACAATCAGCTACAACTCTGCCGCCTAATGGGACTATTGGTTCTTATGGACTATTAAAAAAAATTGCTCCAAAGACTTCAAAAATAATCCCCGACGACTGAGATCGTGGGATGGTTTAAAAGATTTTTATTTAAGGCAAAAAATTGCGATTTGGTCCAACTCTACTCTCTTAAAATGTGATCAAATGCATAGATAAGGATGGAGGTGTTGTCAGGGCATGAGCAGTTGCATTCTTTTGTGGGTCGGTAACTTGTGTAGCCAACATGTCACCTGTTCAGCCTAATGCACTTAGATGCCATCAAAAGCACATCCAAGAATGGTGTTGTTCACAATATACTTTGCACCTCTTTCTGATTTCTATGAATACTGGATGTGTACATGTGAAATGCTCATTTTCCCACCTATGGTAAACACAATCTACAAATCCTTTTGTATAAATACTTCTATGCTTTTCGAATCTTGAGCTGGTCGAGCTAAGCTGTGCAATGGCCACTCTCAGCATGTGTTTGAGACCAAGAAATAGGTGGCACCTGATAAATCATCGCTTTGAGGTGCTCTGTTATTATGACATCTTTGGATCCAGTTCTCCCTTTGACGCCGTCTCTTTGCTTTTGTACTTTATACTGCTCTTCATATCATAGTGATATGAGGGGTCCATCAGTTGTATCATCAATGGCTAACCCATGCATAAATGCTAGAAGTGTGCAAACCAATAAGGTGTCCTTGGAGGTCAAAGGACTAAGGCGAGGAAATATCCACGAGTCTCAAAGTGTTTCCATGATTTTATGGGTGCACCTTAAACATCTACTAATTACCTTAGATCAGCTGTCAATCAACAGCGAGATGAGCAAATGAAGAGAAAAATGATGGGAAAGTGAGTTAGGATTTCTTAGTTAACCAGATTGATTTCCCCCCCCCCCCCCCCCCCCCCCCCCCCCCCCCCAAACCCCCCCCCCAAAACACACCTCACAAGGAATTAAGTCATTTTCAACCCACAGGAGAGCTTAAATGAGCCCGTTGCCTCATAGATATCAGAGACAGTACATATTGAGAAGGCAGTATATGATTGTATGTTTGTAGGTCATTTCATTTGTGTTGCGAGCACTCTTCTGTATTTTTTGTGGAGAGAGAAAAACATAGTAATATTTGTAGATATATACTGTTCTTGCGGTGCTCATTTTTCTGGTTGAGCACAGGACTCATCCAAGTCCATTAGTATGATCTACCAGTCTCTTATGGGAGGCATTTAAAAGAGTGAAGACATATTCAAGGACTTGAAGGCATTGAAGTGAAGATGAGGCTACCATCAAAGCAAGGATGTAACAAATTCGTCGGGAGGAGAAAATAATGTGAGGATCAAAGTTTTGGTAACAGATGTCATTTCGCCTTGTGTATTTTGAATAATTTGGAGGTGTAGAAGAGATCTAGAAGCCATGTTACTTTTTGTCACTTCAAATAGAGAAATTAGATAAAGGAAAATTAGGAATTCCGGAAAAGAAATTATCTCTTTGTAGAGATTCTATGGGGTTAAGCAGAGTGGAGTGGAACCAATACCTATCACAAATCAAACCAACTCAATCGATGACCAAATCATTGCATGCAGCCAATGGGGAGCTGATATATATCTCTTGAATCTGAATGACTCTCCAGCTTGATCAGCTCTTATCAACTGTGTTCCTATTTTGATAAGATTCAGCAGAGCAGTCTCAGTATGTTTTGGCTAGTGATAATTGTGAATGTGGGGCACTTTGTCCTCTATTTAGGAGGTTCTTTTCCTTGTTTTTTAAATATGCCTGTTACCATAATGGGCTACTTATCTTTGTGTATTCCAGACTTCGTTTCCTGAGCTTCTTCCTCATGCTACTTGTGTGTGCTTGCTTTTCAAGCTCCAACAATTGGTATTAGAGAAAGTTATTGTTTTTTGAGGGGCATCATTGATACAATCCCCCCCCCCCTCTCTCTCTCTCTCTCTCTCTCTCTCTCTCCCCAAAAAAAAAAAAAAAAAAAAAAAAAAAACCAACTCCCCACCTTCCTCCCCTTCCCCTTTTTGTCTCTTCCCCTCTTTTCTCTTGGATTGCCATGGAAGTTGGTAAGCATTATCAAGGTGATATATATAGTACATGATTAAGATTTTTTGTGGAACTCAAAATCGGATTGGGTTCTTTTAGGTTTTGGAATGCTCTATTGTAACAATTGTAGGCAAGATTTTTTGTGGAATGCACAATTACTTTTAAGATTTTTTGTGGAACTCAAAATCGGATTGAGTTCCTTTAGGTTTTGGTATGCTCTATTGTCCAAGTTTGCGTAACCAAGTGGTTTGATGCCTTGAGTCTTAAGGAGGAAGTCCTGAGTTCAAGTCTTGGTTGGAAATGCATCTATGAGTTCCTCACATATGGGTGCCTCTACCTTACGAGGTTGGATGTGTGTGTGTTTTCAATTCATTGGTACTCTCAAAAAAAAAATTGTAAGCAAGTTTGTCCTTTTGTGCCAATTTTCATTCCGGTTTTTGTTCGTCAATGCAAGAGCCCTAAAGTTTGCTATAGGTCTAGCAGAGTTCCATAAGATACTTCTGTTTAAATTTTTTGAGAAACAATCAATTTCTTGCATTATGGTAAAATCATCGGCCATGGCTAAGAACAATGATTTATGTCGCTATTGGTTATTGATGGTAAGTTGGATGGTTTCAACCACCTATCATGGACATATATGATGGACCATGTATTGGTTGCAAAGGGATTGTAGAATATTGTGAAGGGTCTTGAATTATTTTTAGTCCTCTTGCAACTCCTATTTTGTTCATGTTAGATACATAAATATCCTCAATCATTGTAGAGGAATTTCATTGGGACAACATATGCTTGATTGGTTTGTCTGTCAACCATGCCATTATTTCTCATATTCGCTAATGCATAATAGCCAAGGATGCTTGGGATGCTTTTGCCACATTCTATCAAAGAAGAATGAGGCTCGTCTTACTTAACTTTGAAAATAATTGGTGAGCATATGCATGAAGCTGATTCAATGTTCAATTTTCTTCAAACATCAAAGATTTGAAGAAGCATACAAATGAAATTGTTGTCAGATAATTCAATTATGCACTTTTGCAATGGGCTTCTTGATTCCAAGGTTTATGTCTAATTTTCAACTGGAGATGAAAGGTAGTACAAACTAGGTTTGACAAGATTTTAGAAATATGCTTTTGATTATAAAATCATCCATGTAAGGAAATAGTACTAGAATATACAATGGTTACAAGAAGTCCCACAACTCGGGACTAATAGGTATATATGATTAGACTAGACAAGATACAAGAGATCTTGCAACTTGAGACTATAGGTATGAAACATGTTATGAGAATTACAAGAAAGCTCTTGAGGGAGATGAATTCGATGAAGAGATAGCTAGACATGGTATTCCACTACGAGATTAGAAAAGAACAAGATACGATTTCTAGATTAATAGAGTATGACTAGAAAAAGGAATAAGAATGGGACTGGAGCTTGGAACTTGGAAAGTACTTGGAGTTTGGGACCCCTTGAGCTCCCAAGATTGCTATTGGAAAGATTGAGGATATGAATGGCCAAGCCCTCCTCATATAGGTGTTGAAGGGAGGTAATTAATTGATGATGTTATCTATGATGTCATCAACTCAAAACATGACCTTCAAATATCAATCAAGTGAGTAATTAATCTTAAGGTTTTGGCACATCATGGATGCGATGGTGCTATTAGATGCTTCAAATTTTGAAACAATCATGAGATATAGAAATTCACATGAAATCTAGGATTCAAGAGAGTTTCCTTTGTGTCCATGATATTACCTCCTCCTCAAGCGATAAGTTCCACGAGGAGGTACCATGTGATCTTTACATATTTCTTGGACTTGAAGCTTCATAACTCTTGGTCTTTGTAGAGTTCTTGTTATGTGGTACTAGAACACGATGATGATAGATATCCATGGTGAAGCTGGAAAGGTTTTATAGTATATCTAGGTTCAAAATCAAGTGTATGATTCTCACGGAGGGATATATTCCTATCTTGATCTTTTTAATGATCCTTTTGATATGATATGGTGATTGCGGAATTCCTAATTCAAACTTTTTTCTTCTACTTAGGACATTCAAATACCATATGATCATGATCCACATAAAGAAAGCATAATCCATTATCTTTTTGATTCGTTTTGTCCCTTGCTGTCAGTCTCCTAACCTTAATATTATCCAATTGTATGGGCTTTCGTTGAGATTCTTCCAAACATTGTTGAGGAATTGAGGTAGACTTGTATTCTCAATCTTGAATAGAAATATTCTTTTCTTGCTTTCTCTTGAACAACCTGTTATCACCCTCCATTCCTTGATTCATGAATCCGTTCAAAGTATTTACCTTCAGCATGGTTAGCATAAGGTCTTTGACATCTTCATGTAAGCCCCATCAAAATTGGTTGATAAAATAATAATCATGCCGTGTGAGATCACAAATGATTTATCTGAATTCTGATGCATAGATAGAAGTAGTGCTATTTCCTTGATGTGACTCCCTTAACTTTATTCCTGCAATGTGTGAACAAATGGTGTCTCCAAAAGATGTGAACTCTTGAACAAAGGCCTTGAAATCATACAAAACATCCATATCCTTCTCAAGGATACATGCAAACCATGAAAGTGCAAGGCCACATTATAGAGTTCCTATGAGTTCTACTTGAAAATATCAACTGGTTACCTATCGGATTGCATTCTTATGAAGATCTTACCTTGCTGAAGAAATCCTGTAAGCTTTGATCTTTTCCCATCAAATTTCTGAGGTTTGCTCACTTTTGGAATTTTCTTCATATTACTTTCCATGGGGGTACTTGAAGAAGACTGATTTGCTATGATCCATAGCTCTTAGATTTGCCTTTGAAGCTCGTGATTGCATTTTGAATATTTTGGTATTGAATCCTTTCTTGGTTTTTGTGTATCTCTTGGACTCATAATTGAATAACTTTAAGTGCAAAAATGTTTTCTTCACCGATAATCTCCATGGTGCCTGGTCTTGATGAAGGTAGTCTTGCCAAAACATTGAGGGAGCTCAAAGTTCTGCCTTCTTCATAGACTGAACAAGATTTCAAAAATATGCTTTTGATTACAAGGTCATCCATGCAAGGGAAATAATACAAGATTATACAACTATTGCAAGAAATCCCACAACTTGGGACTCGTATGTATGGATAACATGAATAAACAAGATACAAGAGATCCCACAACCCGAGATCATATGTAGGAAACAAGAGATCAAAATTACAAGAAGTCCCTTGAGGGGGATGAACTAAGTTTAAGAAGTGAGACAAGATCTTGTACTATGAATGAGACTAGAAGAGGAGAAGACCGGAAACATTGAGGATATGAATGAATAAGATCTCCTTATGTAGGTGTTCAAGGGCAGTTATGAATTGATGATATCATCAATGTTATCATTAACTTAAGAAAGGATCTTCATATATCAATCAAGCAAATAGACAACCAATCTTAGGGTTTGAACATGTTCTAGATGCAGTGGTGCTATTAGATGCCTCAAATTCTAAACCAATAATGAGATATAGAAAGTCATGTGAAATATAGGGTTCATTGGCTTGGTAGTTTAAGCTCACAAATTATGAAGAATATATGAATGACTATGCATGTGCACTTCAATATATGTAGGCACTTCATATGATAAACTTTGGCATTCATGATTTGATCATTTGAATTTTGGTAGTCTCCTATGCTTTCAAAAATCTAATATAGTATCCTCTTTGCCAAGACTTGAGGCATCATCTAAAGAAATATGTGAAGGTTTCCCTTCAGATAAGATATAACTTTTTCCTTTCCTAAATATGGTACGATAAGAACTAATCATAAATTGTAGCTTGCTTATAGTGATGAATTTGGTTCTATGTAGATACCATATTTTGATAATTATCTATAATTCATGACTACCGTATATGGATTTTTCCATGCATGCGTGGGTCTATTAACTCAAATGAAATTTTGAAGTTTTTTGTGTGCTTCAAATCGTTCTTGGTTATGGTGGAGAATATGTTAACATGTAAATTAGATAAGCTCCATTTTTATCAGGGGAGCAAGGGGAAAAGAAGGGAGTATGTCTTTTGTTCTCACTAAGATAATAAGATGTATGGTCAAAAGTGAGGCATTACATCATAGTTTTTGGCTTGAGACCATGATGTGTGCTGCATATGTACATAACAAATATCCCACTAAGGCATTATGATTTGTCACTTATGAGGCTTGGCATTGCGACAACACATTCACGGCTTATCTAGGTGTTTTTTTGTTTGTTTGGCATATGCATCAATGCCTAATCACCAATGCAATAAGTTGGATGATAAGGTTGTAAAGGAAATGCTATCATATGTAGTGTTTATGGAGGGTGTACCATATTCTCATGTATCAAGGGGACTTCAATAAGTTCAAAGGATATCTATGAAACTCGCTTCTTTTCATTGATGGGCAAGAAAATGTGTCTTGTCGTGAATATAATTCCAATCAATTTTTGATGTTGATATACATGATGCTCTCATTCATAAGAGAGCATATATTGATGAGGCAAAATCTATGCCAAAATGGTTGATTTAGACTTTGAAAGACAATAAGTTGGATGCACCTTTGCCTTATCATAGTCACTCAAGCTCCCATGGTGCGTTTGCATCATATTACTATGGAATGGTTGTTTCTTGCCTTTGTGATGAAAATGAGTCCTTTTCTTTGATGAAGGAAAAAGATTAGATGGCTATTGTGCAATAATAATTTGATTCTATTTATAAAGAATGATACTTGGAATTTATGTGGATTTTCTCCAAGAAAAGAGTGCATTTGCACTAAATGGATCTATAAGGTGAAATACAATATTGATTAAGTGTTGAACACTAAGGTTAGGCTCTAGCTAAAGGTTATGCTCAAGAAAGAAACTTTGTTTTTTATGAGACCTTTTCTCATACATTCCATATGGCAACCAATGGTAGCATATATGCACTTGCAGTTCACAATGCTTGGAATGTACATAAATTATGTATCAAATATTGCATTGGATTTGGACTTACATGAAGAAGTGTATATTTTTCAAACCCATGTTTTAATGAAAGACAAAAATGAGAATAAAGTGTGTGATTCAAAGACAGAATTGTACATATTAAAGCAAGCACCATGCACTTGATATGTAAGAATACATTCCTATTAACATATGGATTTCATAATAGTCCAATCAAAAGCACCTTGTATGTGAAGTATGTAGATATTGTGCTTCCAATGAGATGCATATTTTTGAATTTAAGGTTGATTTTCATGCCTCATTTGAAATGTTAGGTTTTCAACATTCACATCATTATTTAAGCATTCAATATATGTAGGGTGATGGAGGCATTGATTTTTGTCAAACAAGATATATAAATACTTTCTTGTAACATTTTTGCCTTGAGGATTCTAGACCCATTGCAACTCCCATCAAGAGAACTCTATGATTACCTTCTGTAGGGCATTTGATACTTGTCATTATAATCAAGTTTGGATACATTTTTTATGTACGCATCACTTAGACTCACATTAAGTTTTCTATTTCTTAGATGAGCTTTAGATGATACACAAATTAGTTGTTGAATGTCTTGAACAATGGGATTACTTTTTATGGATTTTTCTCTAGGTATACCAAACCACTTATAGGGTTTATCCCATTTAAAATAGCCTTTGGATTGGAAACCATTGCTCCAATGGAGATGGTCAAACCAAGTTTTCATGTAGTCATTGAAAGGAAATTGTTTCTTGAGTTGTACTTATTGATATATTTTGGTAGTGATGTGTGTGAACACACTAGGACTATCGGGAAACTTTTTTCCCTCTTTAGGAGGTTTTTCCCCTTGGCTTGTTGTTGGAAATAGTCAAAGGCATAGATGTAGAGGAAGCATGTAGAGGTGGACTACAAAGAGTCATGGGGAGCCAGGCAATCATTTTTCTCAACGAAATATACCATATTACTTTTCCAACACTCCAAACAGTGATTTTCATCACTTTTATACCATATGTATCATAAACATACCCACTTTTGTAATGCCTAGCTCCATTTTGTGCAAGCCGAGGATTCCTTGAGCTTGAGGAGCTTAGGTAGAATGAGCCTACCAATTTTGGCTATTTTTAGATTTCATTTAGGCCCCCAAATGCCCTCTAGAACTTACTTTTAAACTTTGTTAGTCACTAGATTTGAAATTGGTCAAAACTAGTCTAGAATCTATAAAAAGAGCTCATTTTTGAGGTTAACTAACGATGGTTAGTGTGAGCTTATAGCAAATTTGAGCTTGTAAGAGTGTTATTGAGAAATAGAGTTTACTTTCTACCTTCCATTGTGTCTAGCTTGTCTCTTCCTTGTGTGTGTGTGTGTGTATGCGTGTGTGCATCTTCATGCTTCTCATCTTCACTCTCACTAAGGAATCAACCTAATATCACTAATGAGTTTGGTGTAGTAATTCCCGAGACAGAAGCAGGAACCCAAGGAAAAAAACCATTGGGAGATGAACCTAGGACACCTAGAGGGAAATCAATATTGACAAGAATCACCTTCACTCTCACTAAGGAATCAACCTAATATCACTAATGAGTTTGGCGTAGTAATTCCCGAGACAGAAGCAGGAACCCAAGGAAAAAATTCAAGGCTTTTATGCAGAATGTGGTAAAGAGCATATCATAATAGATTGCCTTGAGAACCCTACTAATGCATCAAAAGTGACACCCATTAATGTTATAGAATTTTTCACACCTCAGATGGATCCACACCTACATATGTACCTATCCAAGCTATAATGAGATCCAAGGCACTATTGCAAAATCAACATCCTAATCCAAAAAAGATAGCTGAGACTAGTGAAGTCACAGAATCTAGCGGTAGAAAGATAAAATCTTGGAAGGATTCACGAGAGAGAATTAAAAGGAAATTGCGTAAAAAGATAAATGAATTCGAAGGAAGCCTAAAGGAAACTAGAGCTAAAATCTTAGAATTGACTTCACAAGAGTCGAATAAGGAGAACCTAGCTCAGAGATCAATATCAATTTTAACTGAACCCATACTTGAAAAGCTAGACATGATGTTTCAAGCATACGAGGCAAGGTTAAAAGAAGGACCTCAGGTAGCTGAATTGAGTAAGAACTATCCAAGAGCGGACTTATAAATTGAGAGAATCAAGCTTTGCATGAAGATGGTAGAATTAGTCTAGACCATGTTCGAAGCTTCTCAGTACATTAATTGGAGCAACATAGCAAAACCAGAGTTTCACTTTCAAGGACTATTGGAGAGGCTAGAATACTTGATTGCTAGCAACAAGAAGAAGAATCTACAGAAGGACCCTATTGTCCCATAGACACAGGAAGGTAATACACCACCCTTGTCTCAAGTGCGGAACATAGTGTGTGAAGATCAAAACCTTTCTTCCATACATAAGTATTCACAAGAGTTTCTAAGAGAGATCCAAGAGGAAAAGTGGAGATGCGAGCAAGAAACCAATCCCTCTATTCAAGAGATAGATGACTTGTAGGAACAATTTCCCCAAGACATACCTTCTATCTACGATGATGTTGAGGAAGAGAAAATTAGTGAGCAAACAGAATTTGAATCTAACTCTTTACAAGAGCTACCTCAGTTCACAGGACCTTGGGAAGCTAAGTCTATCAGCATGAGAGCACCCACCATAATACTCAGAAATGAAGAATCAGTAATCCCTAGAAACACGGAAGTGATCAAGAATACAAAAGTGCAGTCATGTCACTTTAGAAGAATTGCTGAAGGTTAAACTAGAATTGTGGAAGCATGTAGCAAACCAGTTCCTTGAGACAGTGACCACTCACTCTCAGGAAGGTTCACATAAGAAGGTACCAGAAATACTTGTAGAAAGAATTGGAGACGTGAGCGAGGGAGAGGAAGGTAATAACTATCTTACAATAACCCACAAAGGATACACGACTAAAGCCATCGTAGATTTAGGAGCTCGAGTAGCCATCGCTACCACTGCTTTATGGAAACATTGGGGTAAACCAACACTAAGACCCACAATAATGAAGCTACAAATGGCTGACGGACATATCAAGAAGCCATAAGGCTTACTAAACTGTGATGTAGAATTCGAGCACACTTTCGACATTTGTGATTTTGAGAAAAATCATGCTTACGAGATGATTTACCATGACCATTCATGCACGAGTTGCAAATTGTACAAGATTGGGGAACTAACTCTTTGTACTTGCAACATTTAGGAGTAACCACCAAAGTTAATCTCAAAGATTATTCGCATCGAGATGTACCCCCAATTTAGTGGAATACAATCCATAAGACACTAGAAGAAATAGAGTCCATGCATTCGTTAGAATCAGATCCATCATGGTTGAACGTGGACACTCATTTATGTATGTATAAGATAGCAAAACAAGAAGAAGAACGATTAGAAGCTAGAACTTAAGGTTCAGAACGAAACCCATGAACCCTTCAAGATCCTATGTATGCACTTATAGTGTTTCCAGACGAGCAATTTGAGCCTCATGGTTGGGCAGAGATCTTAGCTACGATGGACATAACAGTGAACGAAGAACAGTGGACTCCTCACTATGATGAGGACGGTTATGACATTTCCATCTTTATGATCAAACCTGTTGAGAAAGATTTAATCCTAGAAGAATGAACTGAAGTGGCCAAAGAATCAGACAAGACGAGTGATGAGGACCTAGAGTCCATTATCATGGAACCCTTCTATTCAACGAAAGAGGAATTTCTGTACTTTGTAGAAGCCATGACCCCTGAAATGCGTAAGGAAAGTAAAATTGAACAACCCAAATCACTCACTGAATGTACACAAAATAAGCAAAAGAAAAGAAAGAAATCAGCTAAGACAGAAGAAGAAGAACCACTCATGGAAGTACCAGAGAACTTCAAGACGTATAAAATAGAAGATAGAAGAATTATGGTATGAATGCCCAAGAGAGAAGCAGGCATCAGAAAAGCGTATGATAATTGAGAGAAAACCAAGAAAATCAAAGAAGGAGAAGAAAAATGCACTTACATAGGGCATGATTTGACAAATGAAGAAGAAGAAGAGTTGACAGCCATATTGAGAGAGTATAGAGATGTGTTCGCTTGGAGTTACAAAGACTTGCAAGGAGTAGACCCAGATATATGCTCCCATAGGATCCCTATGACTCCAGAGGCCAAACCTACTAAGCAAAAACCATACATTTATAACGATAATTATGCTGCCAAGATTAAAGAGGAGATAGATTGCATGATAGAAGCAGGATTCATTTACAAAATTGAGCATACCGAATGGGTATCCACCATTGTGGTGGTGCCTAAGAAGAGCGGGAAATTGTATGTGTGTATTAACCTCAAAAAAGTTAATGCCGCCACAATTAGGACAATTATCCTCTTCCTATCACGGAACACTTATTAGAACAAGTTGCGGGCAAGGAAGTTTACACCTTTCTTGATGGATTGTCAGTCTATAATCAAGTAGCCATGGCTCCTGAAGATCAACACAAGATGGATTTTGCCACAGAATGGAGCATATTTGCATTCTGTGTGATGCCATTTGGATTGACAAATGCACCCATCACATTTCAACAACTCATGTGTCATGTTTTTAAGGAATTCTTACGGAAGAATTTGAAAGTTTATGTGGAGGACATATGTGCTCATTCTAACATGAGACAAACCCATATCCCTGATTAAAGCAAGTATTTGACAAATGTCGAGAATATCAGGTTTGCTTGAACCCAAAAAAATGTGTTTTCATGGTCAGGCAAGGCAAAATTCTAGGACACATTGTGTCAAAGAATGGCATCTCTATGGATGAAGAGAAAGTGAAAGTTATTGCATACCTACGTAGACCAAAAAATGTGAAAGAGGTACAAGCTTTCATGGGTCATTGTGGTTATTATAGACAATTTATACACATGTATGCAATCATAGCAAAGCCCTTATAATCTCTTTTGACCAAGTTTGAATGGACAGATGAATGTGAGAACTCATTCAATGAGCCTAAATGATGCTTGTGTTCAACACCTATATTAACAACCCCAGATTGTTGTAAGCCATTCCATGTACACGTGGATGCATCCAACTATGCTATAGGATGTGTGTTGGCACAACCCACGAATGAAGGTAATATGGATCTTCCCATAGCTTATGCAAGTAGACAGTTAAATGTAGCGAAAAGAAATTACACCACAACTGAGTGCAAAGGATTAGGAATGATTTATGTGGTAAAGAAATTTAGGCATTACTCATTGGTGAATAAGTTCAAGTTCTTCATGGATCATCAAGCATTGTTGTACTTAGTCAATAAGCCTTGTAACACAGGATGATTGATACGTTGGTTTCTATTATTAATGGAATATGACTTTGAGGTGGTAGTTCAAAAGGGAAAAACCCACCTTAGAGCAGACCACCTTTCATGATTAACCACAAGTGAAGTCCTCAAGGAATAGCAGACAAATTACCACATGCATATTTGTTTAATCTTGAGGTAGTACCTAAATGGGCCAAATCTATTGTCTCCATTCTCACATTTGGACCCAAGAATCCTAGGATTAGGATCAAAGAAGGAGAGATTACCAAGTCACAAAGATACCATATACTAACAGAAAGCATATACAAACAAGGTGGTCAAAAAATTCTTGCTTGTTGTGTAGACGAATCAGAATACAAGAATTGGTTGCAATTAGCACATGTAGGTGCACTGAAGCAACATCACTTGAAACATCGTACATTGCAAATCCTGAAGAGACTAGGGGTATATTGGCCTTTTATGGAAGGAGGCATCTATAAATGGTGTAAATCATGTCCCATTTGTTGTGAAAAACCCCCAGTGGAACATGCCACTTTGTATCACGCATCTCTCACACCAGAATAGAGTGAACCGATAATGAAATACTTGAGGTCGAAAACATTCCCTCAAAGAATGACTTTAGCAAGACAACGAATTCTAGCGTGGGAAGCTCAAGTCTACTCACTTTTTGGCGATAACCTATAGAAAAGAGGTAGAGACGGATACCTGAGACAATGAGGTCATTTTAGCCCCAACAAGATAATCAAAGCTATACTATTTGCAAGATTATGGTGGCCCACTCTTCACATGGATGTGCATACCTATGTTAAGAGATGTGATGTGTGCCAAATATTTGATTTTCCTACTCCCGGAGATGAAATGCCACTGAAACCCTTGATGGGAGGACGTGCATTCTCTAAGTGGGGTATAGACTTTGTAGGACCCATTAACTCCCCTGCAAAAGATACTCATGCTAAATACATTATAGTAGCGACAGATTATCTTATCAAATGGGTAGAGGCTAAGGCCACAAAAAGAATGATGCACACATGATGGCAAAGTTCTTATTTGAAAATGTATTTACGAGATATGGATTGCCTATAGAACTAGTGAGTGATCGATGAACTCACTTTCTAAACCAAGTCATTGAATATTTGTTACAAGATTTTATGGTGATTCACAAAAAATCCGCACCATATCATCCTCAGGCCAATGGTCAAACAGAAAGTTCTAACAAGATCCTTTGTAATGTACTGATGAAACTTGTGAACAACAAACATTCAGATTGGGACAAACAATTACATCATGCTATCTAGGCATATCGAGTGGCCTAAAAGACCATACTCAATGTAACTCCCTTTCAGATGGTTTTTGGTCAAAACACTGTGCTCCCTTTGGATTTTCTGATACCCACCCTTAAGGTTGCACAAGAACATCAGTGGATTGGCCATGAATTATCATCAAGGATAATGGACCTAGAATGATTAGGAGAAACCAGGCAGAAAGAAACAACATGAATATATGCAGCTAAGAAGCGACATAGAGCCTATTTTGATGCACATGTGAAAGATAAGCGACATAAAGCCTATTTTGATGCACATGTGAAAGATAAAGGCTTAAAACAAGGTGATTTAGTTCTAGTGTATACAGTGAAAGAACATGCGTGGAAGCTAGAGAAACGTGGTTATGAACCTATGATCATTAACAGACTATCGGCAAGTGGAGCGGTACAATTAGCCACACTAGAAGGAGAGATAATGCCTAATTACATTAGTGGCTATAGAGTCAAGTTTTATCAGGAACCTCTTAGTGAGGATATGCTTAGACGACTCACATTGGCAAAGAAGCATAAGGAGGAAGAAAAGAGAATACACGAGAAAGCTCTGGTAGAAGCTCTAGAATGCATTAAGCGCATGAAGCTAAGAAGACAAGGACCATCTTGAGGAAACACCGAAATATCATATGGCCATGTGTCAAGCAAAGTCAATTGTTCATCATAGTATAGTGAATAGGAGACCATTCATTACAGTCATGCTAAAACAAGGCAACACCCAGCAGGAACTTAGAGCATTGATTGATTCATGTGCTGCGATTAGTGCAATTAGATGGTCCCACTATAAGGATTCGAGACTAGAAATGCGGCCAATTGAAGCATACCTCATAGGGCTAGGAGGCATGGAAACCCCTTGCATGGGTGAGGGGGACCTTCCTATCCTCATACTCAAAATGACCATGACCGTGAAGCTCCTAGTGTATCATGACGACGACGTGATAGAACCGTTAATCCTTGGCCTAGACACTCAGTGGACCTAAAACTTAGACAAGGCTCCTTATAGCTTAGGAACTTAGACCAACAACGAGTGATATCGCTTGACTTCCCTAACAATATATCGCCTGAGGAATGTAACCCTAGACCATATGAAATGTTTGCGAAGGAGGATCGAAAGATCTTTGGATAGATCCATCGGTTAAGCACGCTCCATCCAAAGTCAAACCATGAGAGCTTGGCGATGGATAGTTGCCAGTTAGGAGGATGTCAGGAGATTTTCCCCTGGTCTTCCTTTGCACAGGAAGGGATCTACATCAGCAATCAGGTGGACCGCATCAGCGGATAGATGGGCACGATAGCCTCCTCTGTTCCGTGCTCCACACTTCACAAGGATTGGCCTAGATTTGTGGTATAAAATGCCTCACTTCCTGATGGGCAGGTCACACAAGTGTTGGACCTCCCTTCTTTTCCAAAGTAGAGTGTCAACCAGACCTCTCAACCACGACCTCCAAGAAGTCAACCACAACTAAAGAACCCAAATTGATGACCATACCAGACGAACCAAAAGTGGAAGCAGTATCAACAACCCAAGGCAAGTGGCACAAAATACGTATGGGTGCCAAAAGGACAGAAAGCACCATCAGTTTCCAAAAAATATGAAATTTCATAAGTACATTCTTCCTAAGCTCCTCAATCTTTAGGAGTCCTTAGCTTGGACAAAATTATTATTGTTTCTCATGGTTATTTTGATATTTTTAGATGAATAATGACATTGAAAATTTGTTTTTTTTGGGGGGGGCGCTTTGGTCTCAATCCTTCTCTCTTCACATGTTCCCCATTCTTGGATGCGGACTGCTACACCAACACTTGGCATTTCACACATGTGATGCATGTGTGCACATCCCTTTTCATCCTAGGCTGATAAGATCCTAATCTCTATAGCTTCTATAAGGTTCTCATTTTGAAAAAATGTCATCTCAAAACACATTCATGTGCTTGTGCTATTAGGTCCTTTCTCTCATGATCATCCACACAACACAACAAGACACACATGGGGTCCTGGTAGTATATGCTTACTACTAAAGTCCTGAAGCACGAATTCCTTTATGATATTTCGAATAATACTTTTGATGATTGTCATGTATACAGGCTGAAACATTTGGTTCTGCCCACTTTGGAAGTACTAGATTAAACAAATGTGATTCAAGTAGATCATCTAGCACTCCCATTGCCTATTCTCCAATGGTTAATCGCGATACGTGGTTAGCTCCACAGTGTGCCTTACCTTGTTTTACTACGATCTCAAAGTCAAATTCCATGAGGACTACAATCCAACACACAATTCTGTCTATAGCACAAGGCTTTTTGAAAAAAATATGACAAGGCTTGATGATTAATGAAGAATTTGAACTTGTTTCCTAAAAGATAATGATGAAACTTCTTTATTGAATACAACATCACAAGTACTTCTTGATCAATGGTCATGTAATTATGTTTAGCATTATTCAATTGCCTATGAGCATACACCATTGGAAATTCCATGTTTTCATCATCAAGTGGAATGGCTAAAATATAGCCAATTGCATAGTTTGATGCATTGACATGCACATGGAATGGTTTAGTCTAATTTATATCTCTCAAGATCGGTGTTGAAATCAAATGAGTGGTTTGCCTATGACATCATACATATGAATGAAATCTTGATAGTAGTAACAATGATGTTATTGGGCCTTAGTAGATTAGCTATGAATCTTATTTTGTCTTCATCTTTTGGGATTCTGGTTTTGGAGATACTTTTTCCTAAACTTTTGCCTTGATGCACCATGGAGACACTGATTGATACACATGATATATTCTACACTTGGAAAATATTTTATTTAAATCAAGAATATGCATAATGTGTTGCTTTGCATATAAACAAAGGTCATCTAAATACAATTTCAAACATTTTCATATTCCTTGAGCACATGACACATCAAGCATTGGAATAAGTAGATGGTGCAGGTTGCTCTTTAACATGCCCATCAACATTATGTCCTTTACCTTTAGCATTTTTTAATGCATAACAGTCTTTCTTCATGTGTCCTTTCTTCTGACAATAATGGCATTTGATATCCCTCTTCCTTGATTTACTTCTACTCTTATTCCGTTGACCATTCTTTTCCTTGTTCTTGCTCTTGCCATGTTCTTGATTCTTTCCTTAGTAAGAATCATGAACATTATATGCATCTCCACTTTGAGTGCCATTCATAGATTTTATATGAATCTCCTCAATCAAGATTTCTCTACATATGTCATCATAGACTAGTTTACCAACATGTGCACTATTGCTAATAGCTATGCAAAACGTATCCCATGATGATGGCAAGGTGCATAACAACAAGATTGCTTTCATTTCATTATCCATATCCATTTTTTGAGCCTGTAATTAGGAGAATATAGCATCAAATTCATTTAGATGAGCAACAACACTATTTGTGTCCTTCATGTGAAGGTCATATAATTTTCTCATCAGATACACTTTATTTGATGTCATCTCTTTTTCATATTTATTGCATAACTTCTTCCAAAGCTCCTTTGCACCTTTCATAGTCTACTACTATAAAGTAAACATTATCTGCAAGTTATAATTGAATCGTAGACATGGGCATTTCATCTAACTCATCCCAATCATCTTCATCCATGTCAGTAGGCTTCTTTGAGATTCCATTTATTGACTTCCATTGCGTCTCCTGAATCAGCACATCTTTAATCTAATTCTTTCGTAGAGCAAAGCACGTGCCATCAAAATTTTGGATCTCAAAATGGTCCTTGCCCTCCAAGTTATAACTTCTCTGCAGAACACTGGCACTAGACCCTGATCTTTCAGGGGAGCACTAGATTGTGCTCTCTGACTTCACTAGACAAGATTTCAGAAATACACTTATGATTACAAGAACACCCACGTAGGGAAAATAATACAAGAAGACGGATTTGATACAAGACATCCCACAACTCGGGACCAATAGGTATGGAAAATTGGACTAGAGATGATACAGGAGATATGACAACCCGGGATCGTAAGTATGAGACAAGATGTCTGGATTAAAAGAACTCCCTTTTGGAGATGAATTGAATACAAGAAAGGACTTGACAAGAGTCTCCTACTACGAGATTACAAGAGGACAAGACAGGATGTCCAAGAACTAGACTAGACAAGACTAGAACAAGAAGCAAGACAGGAATTGGAACTGGAACTTGGAGAGTACTTACTTGGCGATCAAGACTCCTTGAGCTCCCAAGACTGGTATTGGCAAGACTCATTATGAATGTGGCCAACCCCTCCTTATATAGGTTTTCCAAGGGTGGTTCTAGGGTGGTTACGAATTGATGATGTCGTCGATCATGTCATCAATTCAAAGCATGGTCTCTAGATGTCAAAATCAAGCAAGAAGACAATTGATCTTAGGGTTTTAGCATGTTCTGGACGCAATGGAAGCATTAGTTTCCCCAAATACTGAACCAATCATGAGATATAGGATTCACATGGAATCTAAGATTCAGGATGGTTTCCTTTGTCCATGACATTACCTCCCCCTCAAGCGACGAGTTCCATGAGAAGTGGTCATGTTCTCTGGTCTCGACTTCATTGAATTTCTCTTATGGAATTGTCGAACCTTGATTGGTGCTCTCTGAAGGTTTTTTGCAGGCTCCCAAGTACAATCACTGATGTCGTACCCTTTCCAATGAATAAGGCATTCCAATCTTCCTCGGGATATTTTGGAATCTAGGACATGCTTGACTTCAAATTCTTCATGATCATCAATCTCAATAGGTGGTGAAGGACTAGGTCTCTCCCCCCTCAATGGCAAAATCTGATATGGTTCCAACATGGATACATGGAAAACTGAATGTATTCTCATGGTGCTTGGTAGCTGGAGCTTGAAGGTGACTGGATTGATCTTGGCCAAGATGGTGAATGGACCAAATCTTGGATGATCTAACTTTGCACAGGGCCTTGAAGTTTGCAAATTGTTTCTGAGTAACCATACTTTATCCCCAATTTGATACGATAGATTTTAAACACGATGTTGATCTGCATAGTACTTATAACGTTCTTGAGCTTTATGGATCTCTTCCTTGAGTTCTTTGTGAATTTCCATGAGGTATTGAGCCTTGTCTTTGGCAGCTGGGTTCTTCACATGATTTGCGAGTTGTAGGTCGATCCTTGGATGTTGTCCATAATTTGCAAAGAAGGGAGTCTGCTTGGTAGATGTATGAACACTATTGTAACAGGCAAACTCTGCAAAGGGTAAAAGCTCAAACCAATCATTTTGATGATAGTTGATGGTGCAACGGAGATATTGTTCTAGGACTTGATTCATCTGTTCTATTTGTCCATTAGTCTGTGGATGATTGGCTGTAGATAGTTTAACTTGAACACCAAGGAGCTTGCAAAGTCTATTCCAAAAGCTGGATATGAACTGCGGACCTCGATCACTGACAATATCATCAGGCAATCCATGAAGCCTAAAGATGTATATGAGGAAAAGCCTAGCGGTGGCTGCACTTGTGATTGCCTTGGTAGTTGGAATGAAGTGTGCCATCTTTGTAAATCTATCCACTATAACAAGAATGGCATCATACTTGTCTGACTTTGGTAGGCCTGTGATGAAGTCCATAGATAATGAAGCCCATGGCCTTTCTGAAATAGGTAAAGGTTGCAAAAGGCCATGAGGTTTATGTTGTGGTACTTTAGATCTATTGCAAGTGTCACATGTTCTGATATATTCTTTGACTTCCTTCCACATTTGAGGCCACCAAAAATCCCTTGATATAAGTTCTATTGTTTTATTCACTCCAAAATGTCATGCTGCAAGGTTGTCATGACGTTGTTGAAGTACTTGGATCCTGGGAGTTCGTAGAGGGACATACAATAGGTTCTTATAAAATAGTAACCCATCCTTCTCTTGGAATTCATTTACTTCTTGAATTCTTCCTTCTTGAGTTTTTTGCTTGATGTTACAAAACAATTTATCTCATGGTAGAGTCTCACATATCAAATAATTCAAGGCTGAATATTCATGATGGCTTGAAGAGATAGCTACTAACTAGAGATGCTCAGGCTTGCGTAATACGCTCTCCTATTGATCAAAGGCCTCTTCACCATTCTTTGGTGCAAGGTAAGATCTTCTTGACAAGGCATCTGACTGACACTGTTGCCGTCCTGGACGATATGGGATGACAAAGTTGAACTTGGATAGAAGGTTACTCCATCGAGATTGCCTTCTGTTGAGGATGCGGGTGAAAACTCCTCTAGGTTCTTGTGATCTGTATACACGATAACTTTATGAGCTTCTCCTTCTAGATGGTGACGCCAAGTATCAAACACATACACTATGGCAAGAAGATCTTTATCATGGATTTCATAATTAATTTTTGGAGGAGAAAATTTCCTTGAATTATATGCAACTAGATGTAGGTGTCCATCATCTCCATATTGTGAGAGAATGGCCCCTAGGACAAAGTCTGATGCATCTGTCTCTAGGAAGAAGGGCTTACTAGAATCAGGATGAACTAGAATTGGAGCAGTAGTGAATGCTGATTTCAAGGTCTGAAATGCTTTTTCTGCTTTTTTGGTCCATGAGAATTTGGAGTTCCCTGTAAGCTTGGTAAGAGGTGTCACGATCTTGGAGTAATCTTTGATGAATATCCTATAGAAGTTGGCAAACCCTAGAAAACATTGTACATCTCAAACACATGAAGGTGGTTGCCAATCAAGGATTGTCTGAATCTTCTTAGGGTCCATAAAAATTCCTTTATCTGATACAATGTACCCTAAAAATTCCACTTCTGTCTTATGAAAAGAGAACTTCTCCAATTTCGCATATAATCCTTTTTCTCTTAGTTTCTCTAGGACTATCTTTACATGACATTCATGATCCTCTAGGTTGATGGAGAATATCAAGATATCATCAAGGTATATTACAAAAAAATCATCTAAATATTCTCGAAAGATATCATTTATCATATGTTGGAAGACAGCTAGAGCATTTGTAAGACTGAATGGCATAACTACATATTCATAATGCCCATACCTTGTTCGAAATGCTGTCTTCCATTCGTCTCCTTCTCTGATCCTGACAAGGTTGTAAGCTCCTCAAAGATCAATTTTGGTGAAGAATTTTGCTTTTCTAAGGCGTTCCAAGAGCTCTGATATGAGTGATAGAGGGTATCTATTTTTTATAGTGACTTTGTTCAATCCACGATAGTCTACACACATCCGGAGAGTCCCATCCTTCTTCTTTACAAATAGAATAGGAGTTCTTGCTGGAGACTTGGAGTGTTTGATAAACCCCTTTGCTAGATTCTCATCAATGTTCTTGCGTACTTCTATAAGTTCCTTCGGGGATAGTCTGTAGATTGGTCCAAAGGGTGGTTGTGCTCCCTCTTGAAGATCTATGGGGCAATTCTAAGGTCTATGCTCTGGGAAGATATCTGCATTCTTCTTTTCAAAAACATCTTCAAAGCCTTTGTACTGATTGGGTAGCTGTACTGGATCATCTTTCTCGGATTCTCGAGCTAGCATGGCATAGATCATATATGTAGGTTCCTTCCTTACTACATGTATGAAGGCTTTGGCTCCGACATATGTTGGGTTCTTCTGGATATCTCGACGGGTGATTTTATTCTTTTCCCAATTAATATTTGGATTATGCCTCTTTAACTAAGGCATTCCAATGATAACTAGATGTACTGGGCTTGATATTACATTGAAACATATGTGGGATTCATGGTCACCAAGGTGTACTCTTAATGGTGTGGTTTCCATGGCTATATTCCCAGATGCTAGAGGCCGTCCATCTACTACTTCAGTTACTACTGGTTTGTTCTTCCGAAGTACAAGAATTCCATGTTTCTTAACCAATCCTTCATCGATGAAACATGAGAAGGCTCCTGAATCTACTAGGGCTGTAAAGGAAAGGGTCTTCTTGGGCATGATTTACTTGACAGCTGCAAGACATGTTTCTATGGGTGTAGCTGGAATTATGAGATCCTTTCTTATATCATGGTCCGGCTACAAGGTCTCCTTTACAACTGGACTTCCTCGTTTCCTTGTTCTACAAGGGTGGCTGCGACTCTGGAGTTTTTTCTCTTGTTCGGACAATTAATTGCAATATGTCTAGGTTTTCCATAGTAGAGACATAACTTATTAACTCTCCTTCTCTGTTTCTCTTCTAGTGTTAGAGGCTGAAACCTAGTTACATCTATTTGCATAGGTTCAGGCATGGGCTCATCTTTAGTAGTGGGTCAGAAAGGTTTCCACTGGCGAGGTCTTCCTTCTACTTGTTTTTCTTGTTTCCTTTCAAAAAGTCGGTTATCACATTGAATAGCTTGCATGATATATTCAGTCAATGTTTTAACCTATGGCATTGTGAGCAAAAGGTCCTTCACATCATCTCTTAAACCCCATCTGAATTGGCTTATGAAATAATCTTCATGCCAAGTGAGATCACATATCAACTACCTAAATTCATGTGCATAGGTAGAGGCAGGGCGGTTACCTTGACGTAACTTCCAAAGTTTTTTTCTGCTACTCGACTTGTATCTACATCTCCAAATGTGGCGGAGAGTTCTTGAAGGAACCCCTCATAGTCCTGAAGTAGTGCCATGTTCTTCTCCAAGATTGGGGCGAACCATGATAATGCTTGGCCACAAAACAAGGTTCCAATAAACCCGACCTTGGATGCCTCGTCTGGGTATCTATCACGTTGCATACGGATGTACAATTTAACTTGCTGGAGAAATCCATGAAACTTTGTGCGATCACCATCAAAATTTTCTGGCATGCAAATCTTGGGTTCCTTCATAAATGATGTACTAGGCCGTTGATTCACTTGAATACTCCCTTGATTTGCTTGAAGACTCCCGATTCATTCTTGTAATTCTTGGAGGAGTGCACCTACATGCACTGGATGTCCCATCTTGACTTGTGTCTCTCGATGACTTAGGTCTTTGACTTGTTGTTGGAGACTCTAAAGTGATGCTATGATCTATTCATAAGCATTCTCCATGATGCCTGGTCTTGGATAGAAGATAGTCTTGCCAAAATGTCAGGGGAGCACTAGATTGTGCTCTCTGACTTCACTAGACAAGATTTCAGAAATACACTTATGATTCAAGAACACCCACATAAGGAAAATAATACAAGAAGACGGATTTGATACAAGATGTCCCACAGCCCGGGACCAATAGGTATGGAAAATTGGACTAGAGATGATACAGGAGATACCACAACCTGGGATCGTAAGTATGAGACAAGATGTCTGGATTACAAGAACTCCCTTCTGGGAGATGAACTGAATACAAGAAAGAACTTGACAAGATCTCGTACTACGAGATTACAAGAGGACAAGATGGGATGTCCAAGAACTAGACTAGACAGGACTAGAACAAGAAACAAGACAGGAATTGGAACTGGAACTTGGAGAGTACTTACTTGGCGGTCACGACTCCTTGAGCTCCCAAGACTGGTATTGGCAAGATTCATTATGAATGTGACCAACCCCTCCTTATATAGGTTTTCCAAGGGCGGTTTTAGGGCGGTTAAGAATTGATGATGTCATCAATTCGAAGCATGGTATCTGGATGTCAAAATCAAGCAAGAAGATAGTCAATCTTAGGGTTTTGGCACGTTCTGGATGCAATGGAACATTAGTTTCCCCAAATATTAAACCAATCATGAGATATAGGATTCACATGGAATCTGAGATTCAGGATGGTTTCCTTTGTCCATGACATGATCCACTAGATGGCTCCAAGAACATCAAGAGTGGGTTGTAACATTCATATCCCTTTTGCTCAAGGGAATACCCAATGAAGATACATTTTTCTACTTTTGGATCAAGTTACATCCTCAACTCATCTCGAACATGCACATATGCAATACAACAAAATACTTTTATATGTGATAAGTTTGGCTTTTTACCTGTAAACTTCTCTTTAGGTGTAACTTGATGTACAATAGCAATTAGAGTTTTGTTCATGATGTATATAGTAGTGTACACATCTTCTCCCTAATAACAATGAGAAATATTTTTCTTGGCTATCAAGGCTCTTATTATTTTTACAATATGTCTATTTTTGCATTGCAAAGCCATTCGATTGTGCTGTGTGTTAGCTCCATGAGTTGTTGAGTTTTGGTGTGCATATGTGAGTTGAAATGATTGCAAGACATGCACGACACAAAATTTCTGAGAGAATTCTATAGATATTTGATAGCATGACGCATAAAGATTTGAAATTTGACAAATTTTCTTGTTTTCTAGATACTAAAAGCTTGCGATAGGCTTGGGAAACAAGGTATGGAAGGGTCAGTACTGAAGAGGCACAAAACACATTCTTATCATGAAGAATCTTGATGTCATCTCATGAACCATCACAATGGCTGGATATGTTCACAGTGGCCATGGAGAAGAGGCTCTTCATCACTTTGAGTTGATGCCACTTGTACGATATACCCAAATGTGGTAACTTTTATTTGTGCCTTAAATGCATGTGGTAGTATAGGAGCCCTAGAGATAGGGGAAGGAATTCACACCCAAGTCCTTCGAAAGAATTTACTAGGGAACCATATGGCTGTTGCAATGCAGTTGTAGTTATGTATGCTAAATGTAGTACCTTGAAGAAGGCACAAGTAGTATTTGATGAGCTTCAAGTCCGGGATATAGGTTGCTAGAATGCTATGATTGCAAGTCATTAGCAACATGAACAAGGTGCACTGGGAAAGGGCAAACAATTTAATGCACATATTGTGGAAGAGCATTTGTTGGAGAAATGCCATGTGATAGGCAATGCACTAGTTGATATGTATGCCAAATATGGGGATATTGGAAAGGTAGAGGAAGTATTTAATGAGCTTTGACTTCATGAGATAATATCCTGGACTGCACTACAAGGCTGACTTGGAGTTTTGAGTAGCTTAATGAAGGGAAGCTATCTCACAACAATGCAAATGCATACTGCAGAGAGCACAATCAAGTTACTATAAAGAGTCGAAATTGTGCATGAAAAAAAAGCACTCTAATATGTCATAAAGGAAAAGACTCTCTGACTAGTAGTTAAGATCACATAAAAAAGAGACTTAGAAATTCAGAATCCCATATTCTATCATATCTTCCGAAATAAGCCCTCAAATATGGAAATATGACTTGATAAAGGAATTGTTTCTTTGAGTAATTCAACATTGATTTTTTTGAAAAGAAGTTATTGGTGTCTTCATTCTGAAACTCGAGCCTAGACATATAGGGATGGTAGAGAGTAGTAACATGGTATTAACACATCCAAGTACTCCAGACTTATTGGCACGGGGCTGGGTGATGACCCAACCTGTCAGAGGTCAGAAGGGGAGGGGCCATGCTCTGGCTGGTACTTTTTTGAAAGTTTTTTCACTCTTGCTATAGAAAGGGGGGTCGAGCTCATTTTTATTTTTTTGAGTTGGGATGTCTGGCGGTGGTTGACAGGATCTAGAAATCTATTGCTCTTTGTGGGTAGAGGAAAGCACCGAGTACAGGAGATCATATGTGCACTACAAGGGGGGTTTTTTGATGGTCCTCTTCTCTATAGGGTGAGAAAGTGGGCTCTTTGGAGGTAGCTCTTTTAGTGAAGCTTGGAATACATCCCTTTTTCATATGAATTAGTGATTCAAAATGTGCACGATAGTGGATCAGTGTTTGACCCAACAGTTCTCGGTCTGACAGAAGATCTTATGAAGAAGTGTGCTTTTGCTATGTCAATGGTAAAGATTCCAACATAAAATAAGAAGGAAACTATCGAAACTATTGCCCCTGTTGAGCTTATCCAAAAGAGAAGGTAGGAAGTAGCACATATTGGCTGCTTGTGTTTTTGCAGAGAGGGGAACTTCTTCTTCAGCCTCATTTCTTGGTGTTCTTGCTGGCGGGGAGGGGGAAGAATGAGTATAGCAGCAAATCTTCTTTTGTTTGGCTCTTCAAAAATAGACAAAACAAGGAGTACAATAGAGATAGAGGGATAACTCTTGTTTCCCATCCTAGCTCACAGATCTACACCTTCCCTGGAGCTGTTCCTCAGTCGTTATATACTTTCTAATACCTTCTATGATGTGACCATCCTATGAGTATGTCTCCCATCCTTACCAAAGTTATTTCCTATGAGATCCTTGTGTTTTGATCGTTTGAAATGGGTAAACAAAGCATGCACATTTATAAAGAAAAATGTAATCCTATGTACACATAGAGAGAGAGAGAGAGAGAGAGAGAGAGAGAGAGAGAGAGAGAGAGAGAGAGAGAGAGAGAGAGAGAGAGAGAGAGAGAGAGAGAGAGAGAGAGAGAGAGAGAGAGAGAGAGAGAGAGAGAGAGAGAGAGAGAGAGAATGAATGTCAGATTAGTTCATTAGGAAATGTTTAAGGCATAAATGGAAGCATTTGTTTGCCGTTTATGACTATTGTTTCACTATAACATGTTAACTGATCTTCCTATCATAATGCTTTCCTTATCTATTAGCGAATGCAATTGATTCCACAAATATTTATAGTGAATTTGAAGACATCAGTGTAGATTGCATTTTTACTAGCCGTGTGAAATAGGGTGTTAGCGATAATGCCTTTTTCATGGCTCAAAGATTCCCACAAAGCTTGAAGATTTGAACACATAATTAAATTTTTGGAGGTGGACTATGTGGATTGGTTGATTAGCTATAGTGAATTCAAACTATAAGATTTTGAGGTTCTCTCTTAGAATCTATAGCCACTTGTAACACCCCCTGAGTTCAAGTTTTTTTGCATGAATCGGCAATCTGGCATTCATACATTGTGTATGTGTATGTATATTGTGTGTGTTAAAGTACAAGAGTGAGAAAACGAGAAAGAAAGAGAAATTAAGAGGAAGAGAGTGAGAAAGAGGACGGTAAAGAAATAAAGAGAGTGTGAAAGAGTGAGAAAAAAAATGGTGAGAACGAGAGAGAGAGAGAGAGAGAGAGAGAGAGAGAGAGAGAGAGAGAGAGAGAGAGAGAGAGAGAGAGAGAGAGAGAGAGAGAGAGAGAGAGAGAGAGAGAGAGAGAGAGAGAGAGAGAGAGAGAGAGAGAGAGAGAGAGAGAGAGAGAGAGAGAGAGAGAGAGAGAGAGAGAGAGAGAGAGAGGAGAGAGAGAGAGAGAGAGAGAGAGAGAGAGAGAGAGAGAGAGAGAGAGAGAGAGAGAGAGAGAGAGAGAGAGAGAGAGAGAGAGAGAGAGAGAGAGAGAGAGAGAGAGAGAGAGAGAGAGAGAGAGAGAGAGAGAGAGAGAGAGAGAGAGAGAGAGAGAGAGAGAGAGAGAGAGAGAGAGAGAGAGGGAGAGGGAGAGGGAGAGGGAGAGGGAGAGGGAGAGGGAGAGGGAGAGGGAGAGGGAGAGGGAGAGGGAGAGGGAGAGGGAGAGGAGAGAGAGAGAGAGAGAGAGAGAGAGAGAGAGAGAGAGAGAGAGAGAGAGAGAGAGAGAGAGAGAGAGAGAGAGAGAGAGAGAGAGGAGAGAGAGAGAGAGAGAGAGAGAGGAGAGGAGAGGGAGAGGGAGAGGGAGAGGGAGAGGGAGAGGGAGAGGGAGAGGGAGAGGGAGAGGGAGAGGGAGAGGGAGAGGGAGAGGGAGAGGGAGAGGGAGAGGGAGAGGGAGAGGGAGAGGGAGAGGGAGAGGGAGAGGGAGAGGGAGAGGGAGAGGGAGAGGGAGAGGGAGAGGGAGAGGGAGAGGGAGAGGGAGAGGGAGAGGGAGAGGGAGAGGGAGAGGGAGAGGGAGAGGGAGAGGGAGAGGGAGAGGGAGAGGGAGAGGGAGAGGGAGAGGGAGAGGGAGAGGGAGAGGGAGAGGGAGAGGGAGAGGGAGAGGGAGAGGGAGAGGGAGAGGGAGAGGGAGAGGGAGAGGGAGAGGGAGAGGGAGAGGGAGAGGGAGAGGAGAGGGAGAGGAGAGGAGAGAGAGAGAGAGAGAGAGAGAGAGAGAGAGAGAGAGAGAGAGAGAGAGAGAGAGAGAGAGAGAGAGAGAGAGAGAGAGAGAGAGAGAGAGAGAGAGAGAGAGAGAGAGAGAGAGAGAGAGAGAGAGAGAGAGAGAGAGAGAGAGAGAGAGAAGAGAGTGGGTGAGTGTGAGTAAGTGAGAGAGAGAAAGAGAGAAAGAAACTATGAGAAAGGAGAGAGAGTGTGTGAGAAAAAGAAAGACTACGTGAGAAAGCCTGGAAAGGTAGAAGTTGGGATCATTCTCTAATAGGTTGAATACCTACCATAGCTTTGAATCGACAAATGTTTATTCCATCAAGTGCCTTCATCATCATATCTGCTACTTGCTTTTCAGTAGGAACAAAAGAAATCTCAATCTCCTTTGCCATGAGCTTCTCCTTGATGAAGTGGTAATGAACCTCTATGTGTTTGGTCCTTGCATGGAAAATAGGGTTTGCTGCTAGATGCATGGAACTTACATTATCTCCAAATATGTGATGTTTGGAACTCATAAGTCCCAAATCTATATACAATGCTTTTAACCATATTGCCTCTTGAGTTGCTATGGTCAAACCTCTGTACTCTGCTTCAGTTGAGGATAAAGCAACTATTGGTTGCTTCTTGGAACTCCATGTCACTATAGCTTTGAACCTGCAAATGCTAAGTAACCAGAGGTACTTTTTCTATCATTGTTAGCCCTTGCCCAATCTGCATCCTTCCAATGAAGGTTCTTGACTTGGTCCCCATAAATCTGTATGTAATAAGTGAAATAAGTTGTTGTGCATGTAGCGTTTGTGGTTGAATGGTTGTCCTTGTGCCTTTCCAATCTGACATGCATCACACCTATTGATCATGTGTTGCTTTGATATGTTTGGTTAGTCCTAGAACACTTTGATCCCTGCATATATCCTTCAAGGTTCTTTCATTCACATGAGCAGGTCTCTTATGCCACAGAGATGTTGAGGGTCGGAAGTAGTGACAAAAAGGGAATAGAAAGTGCAAGCAATGATTGCAAAATTTGAACTAAGGAAACTAGATCAAATTGAAGAAGAAAAACTCAATGATTTACTAGCCAACAATGTGTGCATGACTGGTGAGCATTTTTCGATTAGAGCAATGTTGAGGGGTGAAAGATACTCGAGAGAAGATAATGTGGAAACATGGGAAATCGTCACAAAGAAGTTCTTGAGCATTGGATTAGAGTTGCCTAACGACATGGGAGGAAGCATAAAATCAGTGCTAAAAAGACATAGTACAATTTTTGCATGTTCATATAGTGACTTGAGAGGAATCGGCCGCCAAATTTTGATGCTTATACAACATTATGCCTAAGGAAAGACTTAAAGATAAGATAAGGAAATCCGGTTTGGTGAGTGTGTTTGCAATTAGTCGATTATGCCATATAATCCTTATGCCCTAGGAAGTAACAAAAAAGAGAAGATCGATCTATTAGCTTTTATGTAAGTATACTTTTTTGTTTTTTTGTATGCATGATGTGTAAGAAGGGTGGGATTATATGCTCCTTTCTATCTCTCCCTAACTCTCAGGACATGGGAAATGAAAAAAAAGGAAAGAAAACAACAGAAACAAAAACAAAAAGCATGTATATATGTGCGCTAGTGTGCTATGGCAGGTTAGTAGGCAAGTGGAGTCATCTTGGCTGGGTGGTCAAGACTACGAGTTTTTGCTAGCTTTTCATAGGCCTTGACAGTGATGTGTTTATATATGTTTTATGCTATGTGCCACAACAGGTTGATAGGTGAGTGGATCCATCTTGGCCGAGCGCTCAAGACCACGAGATGCAACCAGCTTCACTATGGGCTAGCACATGTATATGTGTGTGTATACATCGTGTATATATGTTTCGTGCGCTATGTTGTGTTGGTAGATGGGTGGAACAAGCCTGGCTTGGTGGTCATGGCCATGAGTCGCATCCAGTTGTAACATAGGCCAACTCATGAATTAAGAATAAACAAAAAAAAAGAGAGAAAAATTCCCAAACTTGAGGGGTAGAGATAGCAAGAGGGAGGGTGGTGATTGCCCAGAAGGATGTGTTTTTTCATGTATGTATATACCAGGATGAGATGTTGACTGCCAATAGATTAATATGCTCAAGGCCAACATTGATGAAGGTATAATTATTATACATGCATAACTAGTTAGCTTGTAAGCAACTTATTAGATGTGTTTTTCTTATGTTATTGATAATCTCATTCCAAAGCTAGGTAATGGTGTATGCTTCTCAAAAATTCTTTACAGCTTGCCTCATTTTGGGTGATCTGGTTTTTTGAGATGAAAGGTAAGGCCGTGCTTTAGGAGGACTCATTTTTTTCTTGCATATAGAAGAAAATATTGATGGTAAATGCGCACTAGAAGGAGATGTTTTTTGTTTTTTCTCTTTTTTGCATGTTTTTTAACCTCTTTTGATGAGTTGCCAGATGAGAAGGGTGTGACAATGAGGAAGGGGTTTGATGCAGTATTCAAGGTATGGAAATAATTTTGTTGATTAATGATGTGAATGTCTATTTAATACTGTTCTATAGGACAGTCTTCAAGAGCTGGCTCATGATCGCATCCTGATATTCTTTCTGAATTAAAAGTTGCATTGGTTTTGTTTACCGCATTTATGCTTTGGACTGAGGGAAGCATATGAATGGTATGGTTTTTGTTTGAGCTTTTATTGCAAGAGAGAATGAGATGAGAAAGGAGTTGTGCATGAGTAGGTATAAGAGAATCTAATGTGTGCTGGAATGGATATGGGTATGTAAGTGCATTGATGTAGGTAATGGTAGGGTTGGTGGGATGAGTTTTGAAGTATTTTGATGGCAATGCACCATAGTGTGCTCTTCTTCTCAAGAGCTCCACGATGATATCTTCGGAGTAGAGAACTAAGCTCCTAGGGCTGCACATGGTACTCCGCACAGAGGCTACAGAATACATAGAAAAACATAGTACATAGGGAGCATGCAGATAGACTTCTTAGGTGTTACAAAATGCAGTTGAACTTACAGTTTGTGAGTGACCAGGCCACTATATGTTTTATTAGAGAAAATATACAAAGAAGTGTCCAGTGGCCATTTGGCCTTTCACACGGACACTAACAGTAATAATCTCCCACTAAAGGCCAATATGGCCCAAGTAATTATGGGAGAAAAATAAAGAATTGTAAAGAATACTTGAGTGTAAGTATACAAACTATACCTCCCACCTGATGGGCATGTTACATAGTATACAAGTGACTGAGTAAGATCATGAATCAAGTAACCCCCATCAAGTGACAACAGTGTCGAAAGCTATCTTGTGGTAGAGCTTTAGTCAAAGCATCTACAACATTATCTTGAGTGTGAACCTTCTCAAGAATAATTTGTTAAGTGGCTAAGCAATCTCTAATGAAGTGATAGATCACCTCAATGTGCTTGGTCTTTGCATCATAGACTGGATTCTTAGCCAAAGCAATGGCACTCTCACTATCACTGAGAAAATGAGGTACATGCTGCGGTAAACCCATATCACAAGCAGAACGAGAAACCCACAATGCAACATACTCTACTTCTATGGTGGAAATAGCTGTACATTCTTGAAGACGATATCTCCAAGAGATAGCCCCTCTAGCAAAATGAAAAATGTACCCTGATGTAGACTTACAAATGTCTACACAACCAGCATGGTCAAAATCTATGTAACCAATAATGGATGATTTCCCTCTACCTAAGCATAGACACTTGTCCTTAATGCCACTCAGATATCTTAATGCCACTCAGACAACAATGCCTCACTTGCTGCAACATACTCTACTTCTATGGTGGAAATAGCTGTACATTCTTGAAGACGATATCTCCAAGAGATAGCCCCTCTAGCAAAATGAAAAATGTACCCTGATGTAGACTTACAAATGTCTACACAACCAGCATGGTCAAAATCTATGTAACCAATAATGGATGATTTCCCTCTACCTAAGCATAGACACTTGTCCTTAATGCCACTCAGATATCTTAAAATCATCTTGACCGCTTCCCAATGTTTCTTGCCAAGATTAGACATATATCTGCTCACAACTCCCACTACAAATGCAATGTCTGGTCTTGTAGCTATGATAGCATACATGAGACTACCAACAGTAGACTGATAGGGAATTTCGGTCATGAATTCCTTTTCCTCATCTGATTTGTGGCAATCATCCTTGCTCATTTTCACATATGTGGATAAAGGTGTACTCAATGCCTTTCCACCCTACATATTGAACCTATGAAGTACTTTGGATATGTAATCACTTTCAGGCAAGTATATGCATCCTTTACTCCTATCATGAGTAATGCGCATGCCAAGGATATGTTTGGCATCCCCCAAATCCTTCATATCAAAAGTTTGACTCAACTTCTTTTTGAGAATTAAAAAATCATAAGAGGACTTCCCAACAATCAACATATCATCGACATAAAGTATCAAGCATATCAAGCTACCATCTGAGCATCTCTTTGTGTAGAGACAATGATCCTCATTGCTTCGACAATAGCCTTGAGACTTCATAAAAGCATCAAACTTTTGGTACCATTGTCTTGGGGATTTTTTAAGTCCATACAAGCTCTTCTTGAGCTTGCAAGCTAGAATTTCCTTGCCACGAACTACGTAAACCTCTGGTTGTTCCATATAGGTCTCATCTATAAGATCTCCATGTCCTTCTCGATCATATCCAAGAAAAATGCATTTCTTTGACTTATGGTCCAACTTTTATCTAAGATTCTTGGGTATATGGACATATGATTCACACCCAAAAACTCAAAGATGATCATAATATGGTGGCTTCCCCATTCATAACTCTTTTGCCACTTTCAGAACTTTGGCAGTACTAGGTGAAGGTTAGTCACATGAATTGCAGTCAATACTACTTCTGCCAAAAAGCCTTGTGAGAGCTTTGCATGATGCAACATAGAGGCTAATCTATCTTGAATAGTTCTATTCATCCTCTTAGCTACATCATTCTGTATTGGGGTATAAGGAGCTGTAAACTCTCTACGAATCCCTTTAGACTGACAAAAAAGGCTGAATTCATGTGAGGTATACTCACCCCCATTATCTGAACGTAAAGCCTTAAGCTTAGTTCCTTTTTCAGTCTCAACTGAAGCAATCCATTTTTTGAAAAATAGGAAATGCCTCATCCTTCGATTTGATAGGATATACCCAAACTTTTCTAGTAGCATCATCTACGAAAGTGGAAAAGTAAAGAGAACCACCTAAGGACCTAGTGGGCATAGGACCACACACATCTGTATGAATGAGATCTAAAGGCTGAATTGAAGAGTCAATTTGCATTCTATGCACATTTGTGGTTTGCTTTCCATATTGACAATGCTCACAAAATAAAAAATCGAAGAAAGATAACACATGTAAGTAGCCTGAATGGGAAATATTTTCCATTCCACTACGAGATATATGGCCCAAATGACCATGCCAAATACAAGCCATAGGCTGTCTAGTAACAGCTAACAAGTGTTCGTTTTGTGATACAGATAAAGGATACAGTGAGCCAAGTTTTTGCTATAACCATATTGCCCTTTGATATGCAAAAGGACTGAGCATAGAAGACCACCTTGTAACCAAGGTCATCAAGTTGACCAACTAACATCAAACTATGTGATAATTGAGGTACATGGCATACATTATCCATAGTAAATTTTGAACCATCAATGAACTCCACAACCACATGTCCAATCCCCATAGCGTCACAGTGGTAAGAGTCACCAAGTCTCACAGTGCCAAGAGACTTTGCTGCATAATTAGAGAACCATTCTCTATGTGGAAAGAAGAACCAGAATCTAGCAGCCATATGTGGGAAAGAGAATCAGCCATAAGAGTCTTAGTTGGCACAATACTATCAAGTGTCAACATATCATCATCAACAATAGCATTAATTTCTTCAATCTTCACAGTCGAAGTAGATGGTGCAGGTAATTGTTTATAATGCCCATCAACATTCTGCCCTTTACCTTTAGCATTCTTTAATGCATAACAATATTTCTTCATGTGTCCTTTCTTATGAAAATAATGGCATTCAATATCCCTCTTCCTTGATTTACTTCTACTCTTATTCCATTGACCATTCTTTTCCTTGTTCTTGCTCCTACCATGTTGCTAATTCTTTCCTTGGTAAGAATCACGAACATTATAGCATCTCCACTTTGAGTGCCAACCATAGATTTTCTACAAATCTCCTCACTCAAGAGTGCTCCACATATGTCATCATAGATGAGTTTACCACCAAGTGCACTATTGCTAATAACTGTGCGAAACATATCCCATGATGATGGCAAGGTGCATAACAACAATACTACTTTCATTTCATTATCCATATCCATTTTTTGAGCTTGTAACAGGGAGAATATGGCATCAAACTCATTTAGCTGAGCAACAACACTATTTGTGTCCTTCATACGAAGATCATATAATTTTCTCATCAGATACACTTTATTTGATGCCGTCTCTTTTTCCTATGTATTGCATAACTTCTTCCAAAGCTCCTTTGCACTTTCACAGTCTAATACTGTAAAGTAAACATTATTTTCCATGTGCAAGCAAATGGTAGATCTGGCCATTTCATCTAACTCATCACAATCATCTTCATCCATGTCAGAAAGCTTCTTTGAAATTCCATTTACTGGCTTCCATTACCTCCTTTGAATCAACACATCTTTAATCTAATTCTTCCATAGAGCAAAGTTTGTGCCATCAAATTTTCGGATCTCAAAATGATCTTTGCCCTGCAAGTTATAACTTCTCCTCGGAACACTCGCACTAGACCCTTATCCACTAGATGTGCCTGAGACCTTTGATGCCATGATGGTAGAGAACTAAATGGAATGATAATGGAGCTAGAAGAGTACAAACACCAATGAATAAGTGAATCAAGGAATAAATTGACCATTGTATAGTTGACTAAACAAAAAATATGGAAACATTTTGCCAGAGTATCCTCTAAAAAATGAGCATATGAACAATGTCAAAATATCATAAAACTCCAAGTACTGAGATGTTTACCTGCGTAGTGAATCACTGACTCCAGTGCATATAATCAGTTACCCAATAGAAGCGAACTAGGCTTATCGAGCGACTATAAACAACTATCATACATCTCCTATGGCGAGGCTCGGTAACTCTTCCACCTGCATCACCAAAGAGAACCCGACATTTGGGTGTCTCCTAGTTAAGAAAACCTCACCACGACCCTCTTTATCAAACGTAAAAGGCTTTGTGCAAAAAACGTAATTGCCATATCAATGATCACATGGACGCACATAAGCGGTATCCATAGAAGCATACATGATGTGTATGTGCTCAATATATGCAGTAAAATGACACTGAAAAGGATGAATTGATAGCCCAAAAACTAGCCAACAACACCTGCAAGTGTCTGTCAACTATGATGTTTTAGGCTCAAAAACCTGCATAAATTTGCAGCTTCTGGTCCCACCAAAATTGAAAACCTTTAGAGAAACTTGTAGTTTTATGAGTGTGGCTGAAAACACATCCCAAAGTTTGATATTTATTGTTAGAGAAGTACAAAGAACACTCTTCTTGATGTTCTTGCACCTGTGTGAAGAGAACTATGTGCGAAAGTACTCCAAAATGGCTCTAAAGACACCCCAAAAATGCTTCGAAAATAGGCCTTGAAAGCAAAGAATGAAGCTTTGAAGGACCAAAACATGTTCAAGGTAATGTCAACATTAGTCTTTCCCCTTCTTTAGACACTACAAGAGTGTAGCTTAGTGGCAAGAGATTGCCATGGTTAAGCGAGCTTCGGGGGGAACATTACTAGGATGGGTGACCTCGTGGGAAGTATTGGGAACCTCTATCTGCCTTGATCGTTGAGGTCCTCCCTCGTGCGCAGCCAATGATGCCGACTGTGACTTCAGTGAATTGGATGACAAGGTATGCCAAGGTCTATGCCTTGGTTGCCACCTTAGTCATAAGCCTTTGAGAAAGCCTTGGGTGGATGGGTGGGCAGATGCACGCTTTGCTCGCACAAAAGGAACAAATCTTTTGCGGCAAAATGCTCTAATACTAGTGAAGTATTTCAATGGTGATGCACCACAGTGCACTCTCCTTCTCAAAAGCTCCACGATGATATCCTCGAAGTAGAAAACCGAGCTCCTAGGGCTGCACACAGTACTCCGCACAGAGGCTGCAAAATACACAAAAAAACACAACACACAGGGAGCACAAAGACAGACTTCTTAGGTGTTACAAAATGCAGTCGAGCTTACAGACTGTGACTGACCAGGCCACTATATGTTTTATTAAAGAACATATACAAAGAAGTGTCCGATGGCCATTTGGCCTTTCATATGGACACTAATGGTAACAAGTTGAATGTCTGAAGAAAATTTTATGCATGAAGATTATGTATAAGTAGAGAGCTTGGACTATTCCTATATGTGATTTGTCATGGTTGAGTGGTTTGTATGATTGGATTATGGTGCTTTATGTATCCTTATTAAAGAGAGCTGAAGGTTTCAATGAGTGGTAGTTGGAACAGGCTCCCATGTTTGCGCATCGAGGATGACATTGCAATCATGGAAAGGGGGTATGTTAGCTCCATGAGTTGTTAAATTTTATGTGGGTTGAAATGATTGCAGGACATGTAGGGCACAACCTTTTTGAGAAGATTTTGCAGATATTTGATAGCATGATGCATAAAGATTGGGAATCTGACAAATTTTCTTGTTTTACAGACAGTGAAATATTGCAATAGCCTTGGGGTAGTAAGGTGTGGAAGGGTCAGTACTGAAGAGGCACAAAAAGTGTTCTTATCATGAAGAATCCTGATGTCATCTCATGGACCATCATAATGGCTAGATATGCTCATAGTGGCCATGGAAAAGAAGCTCTTCATCACTTTGAGTTGATGCAACTTGCAGAATTTACCCAAATGTGGGAATTTTTATTTGTGCCCTAAATGCATGTGGTAGTGTAGAAGCCCTAGAGATAGGGGAGGGAACTCACACCCAATTCCTTTAGAAGAATTTACTAGGGAACCATATGGCTTCTGCTAATGCAGTTGTAGATATGTATGCAAAATGCAGTACCTTGAAGAAGGCACAAGTAGTATTTGATAAGCTCCAAGTCCGGGATATAGGTTGCTGGAATGCTATGATTGAAGGTTATTAGCAACAAGAACAAGATGCACTAGTAAAGGGCAGAAAATTGAATGCACATAGTGTGTAAGAACGTTTGTTGGAGAAAAACCATGTGATAGGCAATGCATTAGTTGATATGTATGCCAAATATGGGGATATTGGAAATGTAGAGTAAGTATTTGATGAGCTTTCACTTCATGAGATAGTGTCCTAGACTGCACTATGAGGCTGAGTTGGAGTTTTGAGTAGCTCAATGAAGGGGAACCTATCTCACAGCAATGCAAATGCATACTGTAGAGAGTGCAATCAAGTTACTATAAAGAGTCGAAATCATGCACAAAAATATGCAGTCTAATATGTCATAAAGCAAAAGACTCTTCGATTGGCAGCAAAGATCACATTAAGAAGAGGTTTAGAAATTCAAAAGCCGATACTGCTATCATACCTTGCCAAATAAGCCCTCAAATATGCAAAGCTAACTTGATAAAGGAACTGGTTCTTTGCATAATTCAGCATTGATTTTCTCAAAAGAAGTAATTTGTGTCTTCATTGATTCCAACAAGAATAACAATGGTCAAGATTCCAACAAAAATAACAAGGGAACTGTCAAAATTATTGCCCGTGTTGAGCTTATCCACAAGAGAAGGGGGGGAAGTAGCACATATTGGTTGCTGGTGTTTTTGCAGAGAGGGAGACTTCTTCTTTAGCCTCATTTCTTGGTGATCTCTATGGCAGAGAGGGGGAAGAACGAGTACAGTAGCAAATCTTCTTCTGTTGGGCTCTTCAAAACTAGAGAAAACAAGAAGTATAGTAGAGAGAGAGAGGGTTAACTCTTGGTGCAACTCTTGGTGCTCATAGATCTACGCCTTTCTTGGAGCTGTTCCTCGGTCATTATATACTTTCTAATACCTTCTGTGGTGTTACAATACTATGAGTATGTTTCCCTTCCTTAGAAAATTTATTTCCTGTGAGATCCTTGTGTTTTGATCGTTCAAACTGGGTAAAAAAAACATGCGCATTTAGAGAGAGAGAGAGAGAGAGAGAGAGAGAGAGAGAGAGAGAGAGAGAGAGAGAGAGAGAGAGAGAGAGAGAGAGAGAGAGAGAGAGAGAGAGAGAATGAATGTCACAATAGCTCCTGAGGAAATTTTGAAGGCATAAATGAAGCATTTCTTTGTCATTTATGGCTATTCTTTCACTATAACATGTTAAGTGATCTTCCTACCCTAAATATTTCCTTATATACCACCCAATGCAATTGATTCCACAAATATTTATGCTGAGTTTGAAGACGTCAGCACATATTGCATTTTTACGGGCCGTGTGAAATAAGGTGTTAGCTATATGCCTTTTTCATGGCACAAAGATTCCCATCAAGCTTGAAGATTTGAGGATAGAATAAGATTTTTGGACGTGGACTGTGTGGATTGGTTCATTAGCTGTAGTGATTTCAAACTATAAGATTTTGAGGTTTGGTCTTAGAATCTGTAGCCTAGAAAGATAGAGGTTGGGATAGTCATCACAAGGAACCAAGGCTGAAAATATAAGGAAGAGGATCCAAACGAAAACAAAAACAGGACCTTTCGACCTATTTGATCATAAAGAACCTTGGGAAATAGGACACTTGGGACCACTTTTACACCACTTTAGGACCATTTCATTTTGGCGATCCTACTGCGGATCTCAAAAGAGAATACATTCGAGTGCAATTCTGGACTCAGAATAAGAAAATCCCAAGTACAAGAAATTTGGGCAAACCATAATTGTGTATAGGCACTTTCTCTTGGGCTTAGGACCTGATCAGTGTATACCTACGTGAAAATTGTGGTCGAATTTCATGACTTCTTAGAAAGCTACTAAACCCATTTGACATGTATTCACTTCCTCCATAATATCTCAATGTCTAAATATACTTCCTATCTTCTTTTCTACCATAGCCTTAAAATCTTGAAAGTGAGTAAACACCTCACTCTTCTCTTTCATGAAGTTTACCCATACTTTCCATGTATGCTCATCAATAAGAGTGACATAAAACTTGCATCCTCCCATAGATGTCTTTGCATGGCTCTAAACATAAATATGTATTGTTTCTGGTGCATTCTCACTACCATGCTTCTCATGCAAGATCAATGCCCTTGAATGTTTACCAAATTGACATGCTTCACATACCTTCTACATCTCTACAACCTTGAAATTTTTTAGTCTATTGACAATCTCCTTTGACTGCATCAACTTCAACCTCTGCAAATTTGCATGCCCAATTTACTCTTTCCAAGAATGCCTCTTTTAAATCATTATACTTTGGGAAATGGTCCGGAGGATGTTCAATTAGCCATTTTATAGCATCCCTTGCTAAAGTGACTTGGAACACCTGTTGTTTGTGATCGTCATCTTGCAACATACGATGGTTGCAAGAGTATTGATTCTCAAGGGTCTGCACATGAACGTTAGGATCCTCATCTAGTTGTCCATAGAAATGGGTGTAGCTCAGCCTCGGAAGTGGATCCTGTTCCACATCCTTTCTTCGAACTCTTCTTCTAGGATTTGGAGTTGAGCAAAAGGTAATAGTGCTAAAACAAACTCTGTTTAAGGTTCATCGCCGCTGCTTTGGCCTAAGTCCATAGGGCACTCTTCTTTCTACTATGGGCTTTGCTAGTCGGCTCGGTTGAATTCCCCTTGCCATGAATCTTTAGCTAAGTTTTCATTCCTCCACTCAAATATCCAATCCTCCAAGATAGAATGTGTTAAAACTCCATTCTCCACCCATCACAACAATTCTTTTGGGACATTTGTGGCTTTTGCAATTGAAATGCCTTTTGGATGTAAAGTTTCTAATGTTTACTGGATGACTTTATCCAGGTACTCATGACATCAATCACTTCACAGGTACTCTTTACCACTCCCCAATGGCATCAATTTAAGTGGAATTGCATCTCAAAATAGTTCCCATCCCATCGTGGTCGCCAAATGTTTAAGGGCTAGAATGTCTTTGACAAACAACACGCTGCCCAAAGATTAGGGTACGGGAATGAGGATTATGACTATGATTACTGCAATCACATGTGTTTACGTTCCTTAAGTTATTGCCACACATTTTATAGATTTCGGATTATTGACATTACACATAGAGAATTACAGTACTTAAGATTGATAATAGACCATCATTACAAACTTCAGAACACTCGGTAGTAAACATGCATACAAACATTTTCTTTACAAACTTCAGTCTTCATACCGTGCTACATACACTTTTGCGATCTAGAGTTACATAGGACATACTTCCATTCTTCATATTTTCGGTCCACACAATTCTGCAAATATAGACTTTTCCAAATACTGCACCGTTCTCTTTCTCTATCCTACTTCACACGATTCTGTATTTCATAATACAAGACACCGAACTTTTGAAAACTCTTCCGAGCTCCATAAAAATAAAACCCTTTTTCCCATTATAGAAGGTAAATTATAAGATTATGGTCGGTCCATTCTGATGGCTAACAATAGACCATTTAATGCATTTCATATATTTTTAGAAATCGTATATCTTCTAGTTTTCTCTGAACCTTAGATTTTTGTTTAACCTGAGTTAGTAGGTAGTCTATATTTAGATAGTTAGTTGCCCAAACATATGAATTCCAAATGGACTGTTCTTTAGCTTTTTAGAAAGCTAAGAGTGTTTATATGTGTGGCCAAAAATTCAAAGTCATTGATTCTTTGAGTTGTGACTCATCAGGTTTTAGTAAGCATGTGTCTAACAAGGAAGTTTCTAGAAGAGGTTCTCTAACTTCTATTGTGTATGTTCGAGTGAAATTTCTCCAAAACTATTGCCTCAAAAGGGAAAAAAATGATTCCTAAAAATTGAAAACTTCTACATCTCTGAGTATTGATGGGATTTTCTTGAGACTTAAATTCTTCTTGACTCCTTACATTCTCTTGATTTGGGAAGAGGAAACTACGAAGGGGGCTCATCCTATCCATATGAACACAAGCATGATAAAGTTCATTCATAAAAAAGGTAACAAAGAAGACATTAACAATTGGAGGCCTATTACTTGCTTGACTACTATGTACAAGAGCTTCTCTTCCTCTTTTGCTAGAAGGCTTAACCCTATTACAAACTAGATCATCGTACTTGAGCAAACTAAAGCTGGAATACTTCTTCTACAAAGTTGATTGTGATAAAGCTTATAATAGGATTGAGTGGGACTTCATTCTTCAAGCTTTGCATGATATTGAAGCTAGAAGGAAGTTCTTAAAATATGTTAGTATCCTTTTTGGTAATGCCTTTTTTAGATTCTCTATGAATGGGTACTTTTGAGAACCTTTTAAAGTTTGTAGATCCATTAGATAAGGGTGTCCTCTTTCTCGTCTCTTATTTCCTATTGTTGGTAATGCTCTAGGCTGGCTTGTGAAAGATCCAATGGACAAAGGGACCATCAAAGGCATTAATATTCCTAATACCTCTACTCAACTTGGGCTTCAAATGTTTGTTGATGATACAAATATGCGTACCAATGCTAACCTTATCTCTACTTCTACCTTTTTGGATTGCTTGAATCTTTTGTGCTTGGCCAGTGCTTCAAAAATTAATCATAAGAAAACTTCTAATAACTTGATTCTTGATTTTGTTTCTAGAATTGGTTGTCATGTCATACAGGAAGGAGTGGAATTGGGTAATGGAAAATTTAGAGTCAGATCATTCAAGTGGTAGAACAATCAAAATTATTTGGCTCATAGGACTTTTGTGCATAATCACTATATTTTACCCTATATCACATACTTTCTAGCTTGCTGGCTTGCTTCCAAAAAGCAGTTACCTCTGGCTACTCCCTTGTCTAGGAGATTCCTTCGGGAGGAAATTCTCAAGAGAGTAAAGTGCTCAAAGTTTCTTGGGATACTTGTCACCTGCCTAAGAAGGAGGGAGGTCTTGGCATTTTGTCTCCCATCAAAACGGATGAAAACTTGGCTGCTAAATGGATTATTAGAAGTCTTTCATCAAATGAGACTTGGTTTGTAATGACTAAAAGAAAATTTCATCTTTTTTTAGTCAAATATTATAAAGTTTGATCAAGTAATAAAATATAGGATATTATTATTTCTCCTCAATTGTTTTCCCCTTTTCACAATTCCCTTATATGCAAACTTTGACAAGCTTGGATGAAACTAAAAGAAGGGTATTGTTGGAATGTAAAGTTTGCAGTATGCTTCGGATTTCAGATCTACAATGAGACAATTCCCAGACAATGGTTGTCCTTCAGAAGAAATTGTTGCAAGAATTTTTTGTGGATGGACTACAACCATCAATAAAGGAGAAAATCTACATGTATACTTTAGAACAAGCTCGAACATTAGACCAGATCATTGACCTAGCCAAAAGAGTGGACAGAAAGATACAGTTGGCTAACTTAGGTTTTGAAAAAACAAGCCTATTCTTAAAGAAAAGTGCTAATCTAGTCCAACAGCTCTACTGTTTAGGGTGTCAAAATGCGGATCGTATTACTATAAAGTTTGCACTCAACCAGGTATATTTCCCCATATGCAGTAAAAATAATCACAGTTTGGAAGAATGCAGGTTCAACACAAAAAAAACATTGGTTGTTGTTGAGGTTGTAGCAAAGAATGACCAAAACCCTCACTAAAATATCAAAAAGTGAGTTTTGGAGAGTGTTCACATGTAGCACTCAAGTATATACAAAGAGCTTATTTCACATGGTCTAGGGAGGGTTCTCATGCACAAATGAAAATGTGTGCATACCCTATAACCCAACACTCTCCCCTCCCTAGACTTTGTCGTCCTCGACAAAGCTAAGGAAAGAAGATCATACATAACTGAATTGTTCCAAGTTGGAGTCTTTCAAATCTGGAAATCTTCAGGTCTTCAAAATTCTGCAATTCTTCAGTCTACAAAGCATCAGGCAGCAATCTTCAGTCTTTACTTCAATCTGTAAATCTTCAATCTTCAAAGCTTCAAGCTGCAAATCTTCAATCTTCAAAGCTGAGCGACACAATCCCCTTGGGGGGCAGTCAGCCCAGCTATGCAGTCTTTGGTAAGGTTGGAAATGCCTTCTCAGGCAGCCCCTCGAACCTGAAATTAAACATACACAACAAGTAGATTGTTTCTAAAAAGAAGTAGACAATAGCATTTAGTTTAATTTTTTTAGTTTCCACTTCAAGGAAACATCGAATCATTCATGACTTGCTCATCCACAGATAAATTCTCATGAAGAGCTGGCCTTTTCCTGCAATTTCACAAAATAAATCTCAAAGGGTTAAGAGTCCATGAGCAACAGGAGCTTGTAGATTTCATATTTTATATGCTTGCCATGCCACAATCCCTAAATGTGTTATCACACAAGTGCATGTGTGACACGAAATATTGAAACTCACGAGATAAACAATGCTCTGTTAATACCTCTGATGAGTGTGCATAGGAGTTCAAGAAGTGAAATGAACAATCCAGAAATTTGATGCAAAGGACAGTTGGAATCGACAACCAGTGGGCCCAAGTGTTGTGACCTCTTAACAAGTGAGTAGGCACAATGTCATGTAAGCATAATAACTGTATAAAATGAATGTAAATGAACCAGCATTCTTATCATTCTTCAAGCATTTATGAAATGAAAAAAGTTTTATCCAAAGCTATTCTTGCAAATCATCTTATAGGAGCCATGAAAGAATCAATGCTAGAATTCCGTGTAAGTTTGGGATGCATTATGGGATCATTGTAAAACCAGAGAATTACTTCCCTGGCAAAAAAACAAGTGCTCATTCCTTGACCTCCACACATTCTTGTGATTCTTTACCATGCTAACAATCCTAACTGTGTTAGCTCAGAAATAACAAAAACTTGAGATAAGCATTGCTCTTGTAATGCATCTGATGATTGACCTGCATGTGTTCATGTGATCATGAGAATACAAGAGTAACAAGACCAAACAGAGGAGTCATCAGCATAAGATAGAAATATAATTATTTGATCAAGGCCTGAGCATACAAACAACTAATATGTGGCCCAATTCGGGAGGAATCCTTTTTGGACATAATTATGAAAGGTCATCTAGAGTTAGAGTTATCTTTTAAGTGAACAATAATCCAAAGACAACCCCTCAAGCACTGCAGCTTTTTTTGATCTTTCCCAACATCATTCAAGAAACCAAGTTTATGAACTCAAAGTTTATGTATATGCTACAGACATAATCATTTTTAAATTGGAACTATTGCAAGACCAAGAGATCCTGTAGCTCAACCGAATGCCTGCAACAGTAAGAAACATACACTACAATTTCTTTTAGCAAGAAGTTTGGACACAGTCCTTGAATAGTGTAGTCATATACTTCAGTCACATGATGCCAAGTTTTGTAATACCCAATTCTTGCAATGCAAATGAAGTTGTAAAAGAAACTATTCCTATCCTCCCTGGAGCCTGCAATAGATATTTTGAAACATAGCGATCGGCAGAAAACTTCAAGGACAAGTAGCCATCATCATCCTTCCTTCAAACCTGTAGTACACAAAGAGCAACTACACAAATTGGACATTATGACGACACAACACTATGATCACACTCTTTCCTTGAAGGCATTGGGCTTGTTAATGCAACATAAATGCAAGGGATAGATATGGCTTAATATGAACATGAGAGAGTGTAGAGGCTAGTTCATTCTTCTTTCATAAAAAGATGACAAGAGGACTCAAAACCTGCAGCAAAACTTGAAACATGGTCATGATAAACTTAAAGTTACCTAATATGGAAAGTGAGCATTCATCACCTATTAACCCTACATTCCCATGTAAATGGGCAGTCACAACCACTCGGCAGACAGTGGGCAGTAATCACACAGATCATCATTCACAAGATGTACTCCAACCTTTGTGGATTTCAAGCCTCTGAGATCACAGAGCTCGGAAAAGTGGGCAAGCACCAAGCCATCTGTTAATTTACTGAATATGAAATTAAAGCATCAAGAAAAATTAATAGTAAAGAGTCACATAGCCAATCATCAATGTACATCCCTCCTGATCATTAAGGCTCAAACAAGCATATAGAACTTTGCATCAATCATTCTGGTGGAGTGGTCACACACAAAATGAGTGGATTTAGGTGTTTTTAGAGGACAAGTGTCCACCAATGAGTTCCCTTCTAGGAAGCGCGGGTCATAACAAAACATACATGGAGTCATAGTCCCAAAGTAAGGACCGCACATACCACAAACACATAATGAGTATTAGGAGCATCCATTTTTAGCAAATTAGCACATCCATATTAATGAACATCAAGCATCTCATGAATTTCTCAGCAATGACTTGGTATAGTTATAGTGCCTATTTGACAAGGAACTTGAAGCAAAAGTTAGACACTTGCTCCATGTGGTGAGTTCCTAGAAGTTTGACAAGCACAATAGGTTTTCAAGCTTCCACAATGATATACAAGAATTAGGTCATTCAACCATGCCAGAGATTAAGGTTTGTAGCCTGAGTGCACAAATAAAAACAACAATCGAACACAACACAAAAACTGACCATCATGCAAGAATGCTTCACAGAACGCTACAAGTCCTTTGATTAAATAGAGAAGTTCGAGCTGATGTCAAACATGAGAGAGAAACAAAGACTTTCCACCAGGATGGGTTTCGAAAGCTGGACTTCAAGCAACTGCAAGGGCAACCATTAGAGGACCCAAGGTCCATAGGAGGGAGATGAACAAGAGAAGTGTAGAGGCAGATCAATAAGGGAACCCAAAGTTGAACATGATCGTGCATATCGGGGGCCAATGGCTCAGATTGGCACAAGAAAGAACTGATTACCCATGCGGAGGTGCTGACCCTTGGTGCAAGAAATCATCAGACATATCCCAAGAAACATCAAGAACGTGCACATTATCCATTGGACACCATCAATTGGTTGAATACAACGGTCACGAAGCAAATGCAGTTTTAGGAGATCAAAATATGAACAAAGAGTCACACTATTGTGAAGCCACACAAGGAAAACTTGTCTACTGCATAACATGCAATAAATCAGAAATTACACCAGTGCGGAAGGAGAAGGGCACTAACCTGTGCGATCTAAAAATCTATGGATGGAGAATAAATGCCCACTACTGCTTAGGACTTCGCAGTGAGAAACAAGCCCAATCAGGGAAAGTTTGGGCTTCGCAGCGTGAAGAACAAGCCCAGACAGGGAAAGTGATACCCCACAGATTACATGAGTAGAATCCCTCTATTCACTCGAATTTCAAGGAGCTGCCCAGATGAACTCATAACAGCAAAACTGGCCTGTTATTACGGTGTCCATTAGCCCAGCATGCCGCTCGGTATGATACTAGATAAAGGAGATGGAGGGGAAAGGGGTGATTCAACTGGCTCAAGTAAACATAGCTTACAAGCAACATCCGTTCATACTTGGTTTATTTAAACGTAGACCAAGGCAAATAGGTAACAAACAGATACACAATCTCATAGGTGTGAGATTTTAAACAGGGAAGAGTGATCCTCGAGCCTTTCAAAAATGGAAACACATGCATACTTCTGCAAGAGTGTTACAACACATTGCCAAAGACACGATGGAACCCAGCCAAGAACGGACTTTGAAAGGATGGCACCATTTGAAAGAACTGACTTTGAAAGCCTCATGTAGTCTGTAGCAATCTGTGTACAGGTAGATGTATCTCGGAGACAGAGCAGTCATTGGGTTTAGATTGCATGTTGTACTGCCGAAAAGTTTTTGCAGCCATAGCATAAAGAAGGCCCTCCTTCCAATGTAGTAGTTTTCTCAAAATGGTGACAACAACATCACCCCCAAATTAGTAGAGGAAAAATACTTGCTGACCGGAAGGATGATTCGTAGAGTGTGTAGAGTCTTCTGCAGTCTAGTGGCAGTCTAGTGGCAGAGGGAAATCGACCTTCCCCAACAAAGGTCATGCAGAGATGGCACATCACCAGGTGGAGTGCAATAGAAGCAACAACATCACTTGGTCCTCGGGAGGGACGCCAGTGTCGAGCGATTGCGAAACCGAAGAAAAATAGTCAAATGAATAGGCACGAAGACTGGAAATAGTACTTGAGATCACCAAATAGTCGAATGTCAGCTTCTGTCTGCATGAGATGTCTGGCAAGGAAATAGCCAGACAGAGTTGATATGTAGTAAGTGCTTCTTGGTAGACTGTAGTTCCATGCACACATCCACCTGCCAAGCAAAGACTCGGGGAGCCAAAGAATACGTAGCAGCTAAAATGGAGTCCCACAACCATGCCCCACAAATGCACAAGCACTTTGGTGTGAAGCAGAACCAAGGAGATGGAGGGGGATCTCGCCCAGACCAGTGCACCAGAGAGGAAAGAAAATCGAATATCTCAAGTTGGAATGAACATGAATCAAAATTAACTAGAAGAGCACGGATCTGCCCAGAGTGAGTGAGGGTAGGAGTCATTACCACAAGTCTGCATCATCACCCGCCATAGCACCCACAGGGAGAGCCTAAACCTGGAAGCTCATCTCCCCCCCACAGGTGTGCAACAGAAAGGGGAAGCCCGTAAGAGCTCGACCCCAACAATGAAAGAACCAAGCACGAGAAGTCGACAGTACTTCCCCCCATTGATTAGTGCAGATCCATTGTTATTAATAAAGAGAGAGAAGGAGATGGACATTACTCCTCCTCCAACCCACCTCGAGCCATGAGCAATCGTTAAAGACATGCATAGGGGTCAGAGTCCTCCATCCCTCGCACACTTAATTTACAAAGTATGATATGACAGTCTCGAGTTCCGATTTTGAATTTCTTCAGAGATCCAACTACTCAAGAGCTATAAAACCTAAAACTCTAGAACCATTGTGATTGGGGCAGAAAAGATATAATTCCATTGTGAAATGAAAGGAGGGATGGAAAAGGAAGAGGACTACCATCCCTGTTTTTCAAGGCAAGCATCATCTTCAAGAAATGATAGAGATGGGTTTGATGCTCAAATGTGTGTGTAGAGATGTGTGTATGAGAGAGAGAGAGAAAAAGGGGGTTAAGGGTTGTTTTTTTTTTGTGAATCAAACTGAATTGAACTAAAACTACCTTACAAAAACAAGAAAATGGGAGCAAATGACCCAAAGAAAGGGTGAAAATGCCATGCAAAAACTCAAATCCTACGCAATTGAGCAAAAAAATTGCAACACAATACTTTACCACATGTTCTTGAGCTCTCCAAGTGATGAAAGGTCAACCATCCCCGGCAGCGGTGCCAAAAAGTGTTGAGGTTGTAGCAAAGAATGACCAAAACCCTCACCACCTTGCATGGAAGCAAGAAGGAAGGCTCAAGAGTGACTCTCCTCTCATCCATCCCTACCTCCCACATGTTCAAGCCATTGGCAACAGCCCCATGCTTTGCCACATGCTTGAAAACAAGGAGAATAGAGGGTCAAGGATCCTTGTCCATGAGGAAAATACAAGCAAATACAACTACTCTACTCATGCAAAGGAGAGACATGCATGGCACACACACACCACTCTCACACACTCACAAGACACAATACATGTAAATGTAAATAGTCTTCTTGGAGTAAATGAGAGCATCTTCCATTGATAAAGGATTTTACATGAGAGCACGTCGACCAAAAGCTCTCCTCTTTACAAAAATGAGCTTGTTTATATAGGCTAAGCTCTATTCCCCATGTGCCTCTTTGAAAAGTCAAAAAGGTGATTCTCTCTCTAACTGCCAATCTTCTAGGATATTCTTTCCTAACAAACAAATCTTCCAAAAAGCATGCGTGGGGATTTTTATGATTTCTCTACGTGCGATTTGCTTTAAGAGAGCAAAAAAAGGAAAATACCCAAGGTCACCTACACTATGGTATGAGAAAATATCAAAAAGTGAGTTTTGGAGAGTGTTCACATGTAACACTCAAGTATATTCAAAGAGGTTATTTCACATGGTCTAGGGAGGGTTCTCATGCACAAATAAAAATGTGTGCATACCCTATAACCCAACAATTGCATTGGCACAAGTTGAAGCCCCTTCGTGGAAGGGCAATTCTATAGGTTATAAATCTCCAGGCCAATCCCGACCATGGAAAGAGAGTCATGATGCGAGACTCTATCCAGAAAATCTCAATTTTCTGGTTCCTACTAGTTTCAGGATTAGCGAAGATTTTACCAGGCCTAATTTTTAGGAGTACAGAAGAGGTTGTCGATTTAAACAACCAGGAATGAGTAGTTTTAGGAATCGACTAGTTTAGTGTCAATTCTGTTTGTAGTATGGACATAGATGGTTTGAATGTGAAGAAGCTAAGGAGTATGATCAGAGAAAACAAGAAGCTAAATTGAAAGCTCCTATGGTAAATGTCGTGACCCTAGAATATATGGAACCCTCAGCGGCGATTATTACGAGGTCCCGATAAGAATACTATAGTCCATGACAACCAGAGCACTACTCGCCAGTAGAGCAGAAGGAACAATTGAAGAGAGCAGTTTAGTGGGCTTAGGAATATCCACAATACTATGTTGACCCAAGACCCATTCTCGAGGTTAGTAAAAGTAAAGGTCAACCAGGAAGATTAAAAGAAGTTCACAAAGTGTACCAGCCTAGGAGGATAGAGAAGCTGTACAAGAAGGAGAAAATATGGCACACTCAGCTGAGTTTCTAGTTTTCAAAACTCAGAAGGTAGATTCCAGTGGCAAAGGGTCTAGTATCAAATTGTATAACTGGACATCTAGCGAAGAATAAAAATAGAATGTTGTGAATCCGGTAGTGTCTGAGGAAGGTACATCCTAGCATTTATTACATAATTTAGAGATTCAACTTCCCTTGGGTGCCTTGCTAGAAATCCTTCCGGCTTTCAAAGAAAAGCTACTAAATCATTTGCAAAAAGGGCATTCTCTAGATCTGATCCCAAAAGCCACTATTAGTATGGTCAGAGACATTCCAGATAGGGTAGTAGACTATGTAGTTCCTACTATTACTGTATGGTACAAAAACAAGGATATCCCGAAAGTTTTGATTGATGATGGATCTAGCATCAACATTGCTTCTACGACTACTTGTAGGCACATGGGCTGGAACAACATCAAACTAGCTTCATTCTTTGTGTGGATGACTGACCAATCGCGAGTGTAGCTAGTGGGACTTATTGAAGACATCCCAATAGTAATTTTGCACGTGGTATTTCCCATTACCTTTGTGGTGCTTGAACTTAAAGGGAAGAATTTGGATTATAATTTATTACTAGGAAGACCTTGGTTGTGGAATGCCCACGTATGACAAGACCAAGATGCCAAAAAAATTACATTCTCAAAGGGACACACAATTTTTTTGAGGATGAGCAATATTGCCCTCCAAAGAATAATTGATATTAGTGGAACCACCACATATGCTAGATGGATTGGCGAAGGATGAAGAGCAACAATTTCTAGGAGCTAATTGGGACTTACCGTCCTTTGGAGTAGTTGATGTTGAGCTAGTGGTCAGCTCCGTATGTGTTGGTATGGCAACTTCTATTTGTACTGAGCTTTTGGAATTAGAAGAAGATAAAGATGCACTCTTGGTGATTAAAGATCCAATGGATCCTAGGAAGATACATGTCAAAGAAGATTCGTGAGCAGTAGTAAATTTAGGCATGCCAGAAGAACCTAAACTAGTGCAAATCTATGTGGAGCTTGCTTTCTAATTTTGGATGGTCCTAATTGCATTGTTAAAGGAATATAAAGATGTGTTCCAATGGACTTATGCAAACATGAAAGGTTTAGATCCCAAATTATATCATCACAGGATTTTACTCAAACGATGCCACTCTAGTGATGCAACAGTGGTATATAATGAATGCAAATTTTGCAAAATAGGTTAAGCATGAATTAGACCGTTTAATCAAAGGGGGGTGAATTGTTCCTATCAAGAATCTGGAGTGGGTATCCTCGATTATGATTGTCCCAAAGAAAAATAAGCAGTTGTGGATTTATGTGGACTATCAGAAGTTGAATGCAGCTACAATTCTAGACCCTTTCCCACTACCCTTTCTTGAGAGTATATTAGATGAAGTAGCAGGTCTTCCTAGATAGTTTCAATAGATATAATCAAGTTTGCATGGTGGAATAGGATATATCAAAGACAACGTTCATTACCAATTGGGGAGTATTTGCTTGCATAGTCATGTGGTTTGGATTGTGGAATGCCCCTAGCATATTTTTTTGTTGCATGTAGTAGATTGTTTCTCCCTATCTTACTTCCTTTATGCAGATATTCTTAGAGAATTTCTCTGTTTCTGGACAAATGGAAGCACATCTAGAACATCTCTGAGCATGTTTTGATGCGTGTTGGAAGGTACAACTCTATCTATATCCTAATAAATCATCTTTTTTAGTCAACTACAGAAAAATGCTTGGACATATCATTTTGTGGGATGGCATCGTCATTGATCCAGATAAAGTAAAGGTTATTCTCGAGACCCAAATGCCACAAAATCCAAAAGAAGTGTTGCAGTTCTTAGGTCAAATACGGTGGCATGGATGACATTTGAGAGGACTGACTCATATTACAATATAATTCAACAAATTAGTACATGTCTGGCCATCAAAATTTCAATGGAAGGAGGAAGCTCAAACAGATTTTGAAAGATTACAGAAGATGCTTGCTACCACACCAGTCTTAAAGGCTCCAAATTGGAACCATTCCAGGTGTTTGTAGATGCTTTCGACAAAGCAATTGGCAATGTCCTAATGCAGAAAGAAGGCCGTAATTAGTTTCAACCAGTATACTATGCCAACCAAAGAATAATTGTTATAGAGTGGAATTCCTCGACCACTAAATGAGAATTATTGGGCTTAATTTACTCAATTAAGAAATTTCATCACTATTTACTGGGTAAATTTTTCACTTTTCATGTGGACCACAGTGCACTCCTTTACTTAGTAAAGCAGCAGAATCTGGTGGGAAGACTGGCCAGATGGGTTTTTGTACTCCAGGAGTTTGAATATGATATTGTGCATCAAGTAGGAGCAAGCCATGCAATTGCTGACTTTCTGTCATGCATTGATCATGGGGAACCACCGATAGGAGTGGACGATAATTTTTCAGATGTGGAGGTTTTTGTAGTTGCAAACGTTGAAGATGCTCTGCAGACCTTTCCAACTTGGTATGAAGAAATGACATTTCTTTCTAAAAAATGGAGTAGCTCCTTCACATTTGTGGCCAACAACGTCGAAAAAGCTTGGACTTCGGAGCCATCAGTTCACCATCATCATGGGGCAACTTTATCATAAGGACCCGACTAGTATATGGCTGCGATGTGTGCCCCCACATGGAGTGGGAGCGGTCATTCAAGAAGCCCATGCACGTGAAGTAGGTGGCCATTTTAACCATCTGATCATAGTGCGAAAAATCCAACAGGCAAGACTTTGGTGGCCAACAATGTATGTGGATGTACAGAATGCAGTACAACATTGTGATCCTTGTCAGTGCATAGGTGAACCACGAGATAATCACCACTTTTCATTGCAACCAATCCTCCCACTAGAACTATTCCAAAAGTGGGGCTTGGACTTTATTGACCCTATTAAACCACCTGTATCTAGAACGAGAGCCCTCTATATTCTAGCGTGTATTGACAATTGCACCAGATGGGTTGAGTCCTAGATGACCAAAAATGCTATGGCATGAATAGTAGCTAGAAAACTTCAAAATGAAATATTTCCATGTTTTGGTTTACCTCTCGAATTAGTGTCCGATTGGGCATGCATTTTCTGAATTAGCTCATTATGCAGATTACTACAGAGTACCAAATCAAGCATAAATTCAGAGAGTACCAACAAAGTTCTTCTACACATGTTGTAGAAAATGTTGCGTGATTCTATGGACCAATGGGAGATTATACTTCCTACAGTACTTTGGGTGTACCGCACTTCGTATAAAGTTTTAGTGGGAAGTACTCCATTACACTTTTTGGACACGAAAGAGAGGCTAGGCAGCCTTAGAATACAAAGAGTGGTAAATCGAAAAGGAGGCAGTTTTCCACCCCAGTGGCAAGAGAACTATGTATGGATCACTTAGGTGGGGCAAATAGCCTTATGAGTAGTATAGGAAAACACAAGATTGAAGGAGGAATGGAGGCAATTTTCCACCCCAGTGGCAAGAGAACTATGTATGGATCACCTAGTTGAGGCGAATAACCTTATGATTAGCATAGCTAAACACAAGATTGAAGGAGGAATGGAGGCAATTTTCCACCGAGTGGCAAGAGAACTACGTATGGATTGCTCAGGTGCGGTGGATAGCCTTTGTTGGAGTTAGACGTCTGCGGAAGCACGCGAACAGCACAAGGAAGAGGAAGAAGCTTGGAGCACAACACACAAGACTGAATGTATTACTAGAGAATGTACAAAGATTAGTAGCCCATTAGGGCAATAGGCGTATATACAAGCCGGGGGAAAAAAACCTCCTAAAGAGGGAAAAAAGTGCCCCGGCGGTCCTAGAGTGTTCACACACATCACTACCTAAATATATCAACAAATCCCCCCTGGGAGTGATGCGGTGAACAAGGAGCTAGCACTCATGTATAAGGAAGTGCCGAGCTATGTGGAAATCACTCCACAAAAGGAAGTAAGCCCAAAGCTTTGCGGAAAGCTTCAAACTTCTCCCTAGGCAGAGCCTTCGTGAAAAGGTCTGCAATGTTCTCCTGCGTGGGCACATATGCCAAGCTGATCTCCCCAGCAGAGAACCTCTCCCTGACATAGTGATAATGCACCTCAATGTGCTTAGTGCGAGCATGGAACACAGGGTTCCTCGCAACTGCCAATGCGCTCTGACTGTCAGTGAAGATGGTGGTGGCAGAAGACTGGCCAACACCCAAATCAGCCATAAGGCATCTGAGCCACACACACTCAACAGTTGCTGTGAAAGCTGCCCTATACTCAGCCTCACAACTGGAAGTGGCCACAGTAGGCTGCTTCTTGCTCAACCAAGATATACATGAGCTACCAAGCATGAAGCAAAAACCACTGGTGGACACACGAGTGTCATAGCAACCAGCCCAATCTGAGTCAGAAAAAGCATGCAAATCTGGCGGTAGTGATCCCCCCTTGGGATAAAACAACCCAAGTAGCCGAGTACCACTCAAGTAGCGAAAGATGCGCTTAACCGCTTTCCAATGCGTGACTCCTGGGCAATGCATAAACCTGCTCATCTGTGAGACAGCAAACTGAATATCTGGCCGAGTAATGCATAAGTAAATCAAGCATCCAACAGCCTGCTGATAGAGAACAGCATCAAATGCATCTCCAGCATCATGAAGACTCAATCGTAAACCTGTCTCCATAGGAGTGGCAATAGGCTTACAGTCTTCAAGGCCAAAACGCTGCAATAATGTGTCAATATATTTCGTTTGACACAAAGCCATTCCACCATCAACTTGCATAAACTGAATGCCCAAATAGTGATGCAAATGCCCCAAATCAGACATCTCAAATGAGGCATGCAAATCAGCCTTGAAATCAGCAATATGCTTCTCAAGAGGACCAGTGAGCAGCATGTCGTCTACATAGACAACAATGATCAAAAGCACATCATTAGCACGCTTAACATATAAGGTGCTTTCAGTTGGACTGTTCTCAAAACCATGTGCAATCAGATAGGCATGTATTTTCTCATACCAAGCACGTGGTGCTTGCTTTAAACCATATAACGCCTTCTTTAACTTGCACACCTGGTTTTCATGCCCTTTCTGCACAAAGCCACGGGGCTGAAAAACATACACTTCTTCATGCAAGTCACCATTCAGAAATGCTGTTTTAATGTCCAACTGATGTACATTCCAACCATGATGGGCTGCAAGTGCACAAATGCTCCGAACAGTAGTCATACGGTATGTAGGTGCAAAGATCTCATCAAAATCAATGCCTCTTTCTTGCGCATAACCCTTTGCAACAAGCCTAGCCTTATACCTGTCAACTGTACCATCAGGTTTACGCTTCAGCTTGTATACCCACTTAGTGCCAATGGCCTTCTTGCCAGGAGGCAAGTCACATAAAGACCATGTACCATTCTTCATTATAACATCATATTCAGATTGCATAGCAGCCATCCAATTTTATGAATTTTGTGCTTCATCAAAAGAAACAGGCTCATTCTCATCACAGAGACTAGATGCAGCCATAGCATCGCAATCTGATGCAAAGGAGGTACTATGAGAGCCTGAACGAGTACGATATGACAAAGGTGCATCTAATTTGCTGTCACGCAAAGTCTGCACCAGCCATTTTGGCATAGTTTTTGCCTGTTCAATATCAGCTCTCTCATCAGCAAGTGCATCATGTAAATCTGCATTAGAAATGGCATGATCTGCATCATCATATGAAACCTGCAAAGGCTGAGAAGTTGCCTCATTAGGACCAGCGCTAGCCTGTCCACCTGTAAAAAGAGGCATCAAAGTATCATACATGTCTTTGGAGCTAACAGATGTCTCCTTAGTACATGAAAGCAATGGCTGAATAGCATCTTCCACAAAGACAACATCACGGCTAACCAGAATGCGTTTAGTCTGTGGATGATACAGACGATAGCCTTTACTTTCATAACTGTACCCAACAAAAATACATTTTACTGCCTTATCATCCAATTTTCTGCGATGTTGTTCAGGCACTAATGCATATGCCAAACAACCAAAAACACGCAGATGAGCAACAGATGGCTTGCGGTCATGCCAAGCCTCATATGGAGTGATAGACTGCAACGCTTTCGTGGGACACCTGTTCAGTACATATGCTGCACACATGACAGCCTCAAGCCAGAAACTATGTGGTAAAGCCTGACTTTTGACCATGCACCTCGCCATCTCCATGAGTGACCTGTTCTTTCGTTCAGCAACTCCATTCTGTTGAGGTGTATACGGCACTGTACACTGGTGTTTTATCCCACGTTCAGCCAGAAATGCATCAAAATCTGAAGACATATATTCCCCCCCTCGATCAGAACGGAGGGTGCCCATTTTACATGCTGACAGATTTTCAGCCAAAACCAAAAACTGTTTGAAGCACATGAACACTTCGGACTTTGCTTTGAGTGGATATACCCATGCATGCCTGGAAAAATCATCAATGAAAGTCACGAAGTAAAGGTAATTTCCAAAAGAGGGTGTCTGCATAGGACCACAGACATCACTATGTACAAGCTGCAATTTCTACATAGCCCGAACTGAGCCATCTTTTGGAAAGGAAGAACGCTGCATTTTGCCCAAAATACAGCCTTCACAAACATGTTTTCCAGTGCCTCAAGTTTGGGCAAAGAGGACACCATTTCAGATTTCTGCAGGCGTAACAAACTAGCAAAATTCAGATGACCAAAGCGTGCATGCCAAAGCTTTGCATCTGACATAGCCTGAGAATCATGAACTGCACATGCCGAATCATTCACAGATTTTTCATAGTCTATGAGCTTATACAGCCCAGGACATAAAATGCCAGAAGCAATAATCACATCGCCATTTGAGAGATCATGGACTGTACACCTGTCATCAACGAATTTCACAACCAAGCCAATCTTGGCTAATGCAGAAACTGATAACAGGTTCTTTTTGATCCCTGGCACAAATAAAGCATCTGACAAAGTGAAAGAACTACCATCAGCAGTAGTCAGAATGATCTTACCAACTCCCATAACAGGATAAGAGGAGTTATTGGCGCATGTGACAGTATTCCCTGTAGGGGCAGGCTCGAGTGAAGAGAAGAAACTGCGCTGCGAGGTAATATGTTTGGTTGCCCCACTGTGAAAGTACCAAACATCTGAGTCTACTGCAGACATGCACTGATCATGAGAAGATGGGTCAAAACTGCAAACAGTAGTAAACACCCATTCTTCTTCCTGCACAAGATTTGCAGACTCTGTTTTTGGTGTAGAGGCCTCTGCAACAACCATTCCAGCCTCTTTCTTCTTTGCCTCTTGAGCAGCCAGTTTTGGACAGTTCTTTATAATATGATCATTTCCTTTACAGTACTTGCAGAACAATTTCTGCTTTTCTGATTTCTTCTCATCTTTATCCTGGTTCTTCGATTGTGCAGCATTTGCAGATTTCTGCTTACTAGTAGAAGAGCTCCATTTTCCTTTGCCCTTCTGACTAGCCAGGAAAGCTTGATCTGCAACACGCATAATGGACCTGTTCTGCCTGGACTGATCTTCCTGCAACAGAACAGAGACTAATTCCTCAAATGACAAGGCATTCGGATTGCCTTTCATCATCAATCGAAGAGTAGAGGCAAAACTCTGATATGAATCAGGAAGGCCATTCAGAACGGTCTGCACAAGTGAGCTATCTGGTATAACCTCATCAGCAGAAATCAATTGTTCCTTCAGGTCTTTGATCTTTGTAAGAAAACTGTCCATCGAATCACCTTCATTCATGTGCTCACTCTCCAACTTTTTTCGGAGGTAAGCAACACGAGCCTCATTCCTAGCCTGGTACAAAGTGGTAAGTGTATCTCAAGCATCCTTTGCTGTTCTGCAAGAGCGAATGTGAGGAATAATGGCACGTTTGACAGACAAAGCTATCAATGCATGTGCCTGGGCATCTCTGCCATCCCAACGAATCTGCTCTGCAGTAGGTGCAATAGAAATAGCAGCACAAACAGGAATCTGCGGAATATCATCTTCGACACCATCTTCATCAGCTCCAACACCTGTATTTGCAGTACCTGTCGTTACAGGTGTAACAGGACGTCTTTCAACAATCCTTTTGCAACCAGTACATGTCGCATCATATAAGCCCATAATGGGTAGTTGGTACCATCCAACTTATCCTCAACAGCCAACATACGGAATACATCACTGCTTTCAGCCATGGCCGGTGACTAAAATACCTTGATGCAGAAAATTGACTGTATCTCAAAAAGTTGAACAGAACTGCCCAGACGAGTTCTGCTAGACCTGTAGCAGACTTCGAGACGCTTAAACTGGCGAACAGAAACTGGTATATACCTTTGGCACAAAAGGACAAAATAGCCTGCACAAGCACTGCAATAGTGCGTTCGGAGGCCGAAACGAGCTCAGATCGCGATTTCAGCACCACAGAGCGAAGCCGTTTTGATCTCGAAAACACCCTGAGTATGGTCACCAAATTTTGTGCGAATCTGAGACTGCAAACGAAGGAGTGTCGACGGTGCCCTAGAAGAATCAACGACCTGCTCTGATACCAATTGTTGGAGTTAGACGTCTGCGGAAGCACGCGAACAGCACAAGGAAGAGGAAGAAGCTTGGAGCACAACACACAAGACTGAATGTATTACTAGAGAATGTACAAAGATTAGTAGCCCATTAGGGCAATAGGCGTATATACAAGCCGGGGGAAAAAAACCTCCTAAAGAGGGAAAAAAGTGCCCCGGTGGTCCTAGAGTGTTCACACACATCACTACCTAAATATATCAACAGCCTTATGATTAGTATAGCAGAGCACAATAATCACAAGATTGAGAACATGATAAGTGTAGAGTTCTCCAAATGTTTGGACGCTCGAGTTAGTATTTGGTTTGTATGAGTCACTTGTATGCATGGAGAAACAAGGCGTAATTTGTCCATATGCATACAAGTAATCTACGCTACTAAGTAACTTCGATGGATTGAAGATCAACGAGTTGAAATTTAATAATTCAATCCTTAAACAAGTACACGTATTTGTTATACCTTGTGGCTTTTAAGTACACGTATTTCCAAAGGTTTCCTATTGAATGACATAAATGGGAAGTTGCATAAAGCTTTCCTTTTCTTTCATTGGGCTGATAACTAAGTAGTTCCATGTGCTTTTTGGTTTTTGATGTTTCCTCATACATGTATTTCTTGAGAAGCTCTATTATAAAATCGCATAACTGGGTAGTTACCGTTTTGCTTTCTCTGGTTGGCATGACTAGGAATTTTCTGCAATGCATTAACTGCGTAGTTTGGATTGGTTTCTGTTTTTTCCATACATTTTCTTAAAAACCATAAAATTATCGTTTTGCCCCTTTTAGGAAGATAAGTAAGGAGTTCTTATTGATTTTTATGCTTTTGTTGCTTCCATCCACATGTATGTGTAGAAAAGCTCTACTAAAAATTGGCATAACTGAGCACCTACCTTTGCTTTCCTCTCGTTGGTCGGCATGAGTAGGAAATTTCTTTAGCTAATCCTACTAACTTTGCGGTTTGCATTGCTTTTTTTTACCTTCCTGATCGATTATTCTGCCACCAACTCAAAATTCAAGATATGGGTTCTATCTATGCCCCATAGGGTGGATTGGTATCGCACTCGCCTCTTGAGATGGAGGTCCAGTGTTCAACCTTTGGGCTAGACATGTAAAGCTTTGGCCAGTTTCAACCAGATGTAACTCAATTGTAACCAAATTTAGCCCTTGCCTTGTAGAGTTGTTCTTTCAAAGTTAAAGCCGGGGAGTTCTTCTTTAAAAGTTAAAGCTGTGGCATAAGCGCTTGCCGAACCACCATCATATATATATATATATATATATATATATATATATATATATATATATATATATATATATATATATAGGTTCTCATTAAACTTCTCGTCATTATTCAGAGTCATTATAGAACGGTTGCGCCTGATGTCCTCAGATGGCGGAGTTTTAGATTTCTGTTCCTTATAACGGCGTCTGTGAGTGTCTGTTGTTGCCTATGAAGATTTTTCTCCTTTTTCGTCTTCATGATCCGAGCTGCGCAATGAAAGTAAGCGATAAGCATCCATTCCTGTTTCTGAGTGTAGTACTCGCCTCGTTGATGGCGCTGTTCAAAAGTCCCGTCGATTCGTCTTAAAGTTGTCATAACTACGTGATTTCTTTTGCTTCTCATCTGCTTCTGTGCAATAACCTGGTAGTCTATCCCATTCGTCCTCGAAGAAAGCATTCTATCACATTTCCAACAGCAGCATCAGTCTCGATTGACGGCATTATTGTTGTTTCTTAGATTTTCATAATCACGTAAATGATTTTGATCTTACCTGTCCTTCCCAACTAGGTATTCTTTATGCTTCCCTTTCTATGGGCTTTCTGCGCCGTTCCCGAATCCGGCATCCGTCTCGTTTGTTGGAATGATCACGCTTTCTTAATTGTCGAGAAACAGGAAATTGCTTTTCCTTGGCTTTCTCGAAGTGGGCATTCTTCGCCGTTCCTGATTGTAGCATCCGTATGTTTGATGGCATGGTTGGGTAGTTGCGCTTGCGTGGCTTGCCATGCCACAATCTGATGCGCCCATTGGCTTTTGATTGTTGCTTTTCAATTTTGAAACCCTCATACCCTCCGGTTGATGGTCAAGCTCATCATGTGATCTTCGGCTTCAACTCCGTTAACAGTCAAAGCTTTCGCTAGGGACATTGAAACTTGAAAGCACTCCCTGTAAACAAACATCAACGGCTTCTGATCTGCAAGCTCTTGCGATAGCATGGCGAAGACATCGGTTCCCGAACACCCTGGCGATGGTGAGAGTTCGAACTCGCCCTGGGGATGAATGCAATGAAGCAGCCACTGCTGGAATTTCCTAATGCTTCGAGCGTGGAGACCAAAGCGACATGCCAAAGAAAGTGGCATCATTGTTCGCGCATGCTTCAACTATGAGGAGTCGAGACCATGGAGCATGGAGCCATTGGGTATGTGTTTCAAAACCAAAAACACACACAAAAAAATAGATATGCGAAGAGATGAGATGAGACAGAACACAGTATTGGGTGGAATCTCTCTCCACTCATTCTGTTTCGACAATCCACAGAGTGCATGTATTCATAGGATTTTTCATTATATCAAAAATAGCAGTTACAGTGAGGTGGCTTCAAAAAGCATGCTTGATAGTAAAAGTTGTTTTTTTTAATGCTGAGCCTTTGCTTTTATTAACAGCAATCACAGTCTATTCTTATCCAAAACCACTAGTTTACTAACTATTTCTAAAAATAGAACCCTCTACGTGAGTTTATTTACAAACTATATAAATTCGATTATTGATATCCGTCCTTTGACGTCCTCACGAAGCTTCATCTCCTATGTCAAAACACCAAAACACATTAATAAATTAATGGATCTCACTCCAATAATTCCTTGTTCAACACATTCTATAATTCATAGTAGGTCCACTTTTGTTGATTGGTGACTTTAATATGTTATCTCTATCAATGATAGATTTGATTAGAAAGATAACATTCTCAATGGTATTGAGAAGACAACCTAGTATAGATTGTGCTTTTCTCAAGACTTGATAGATGTTTTCCTTAACTTTGCCTTTACTTGAAATAATAGACAACAAGGAGCTCATCTTATTGCTCATCTTGATAGACTTTGACCATTTTCCTTGAGAAAGGTTCTCCCATATATAGGGTGGGTTGTCCCCACTTAGATGCCAATCTCCTTAACATTCCTAGCTTTTTTTGTAGGATTAAAGTTTCCATGTCATTCTACTTCTTCTTAGGGAATTCTCCCTCTAGAAGCTAGGAAAAGGTTGCTAAAGAAATTCAAAGGCCTTTTACCCATTATAAAAATCTTACTCACTGGATAAGAGCTCAAATAAGAGAAACGATTCAAGTTAACTTGGTTAGTCTTTATGAGTCCAAGCCTATGTAAAGGCTTATTGACCTCCAACACAAGTTGAGATATGAGATGTATGTTGACGCTAGTATGGCTCTTGCTTTTTAAAGAGATTTTTGGGCTGGGAAGATTGATAGACCTAATATTTGTATGTTCTCTTTGATGAAAAAGAATAAAAATAAAGGATTACATCCCCTAGTGAATAAGAGGAATAGTGATACTGCCATCAACATTAAGGAGAGCCTAGAGGATGCTAAAAGCTTCTTTAATAGTGATCTTTCTTTAGTTCTCCCAAGTGCAGGGAGGATATCGAGAGTGCTAGAGCTAATATTGTTGAAAGCTCTAATTATGAGGCTTGGCACATACTCACCTCTCATTAGTTACATCTTTATCATTTATGTATTTCTTGTAAGCTCAAAAGAAATCTAGTCCTTGAAAATATAAAAAGTATACTCATAGCCTTAGAGGAGAGTGTTAAAACAGAGGTGCAAATTTATTGGCTTACGTAAAAGCCAATTTATGATTGGAGGGATGGAGTACTCAAAAAAGTTGCAAACTTATCCATATGGAGTGATTTGGAGCACCAAAAGTCACCCAAGAAAATGAAAGGACAAAAGACAGGAAGTGAAAGGTCAAGAGGAGAGAGAAGTTGCAAGGATAAGTAAAGAGACACAAACTCCCATGCCCATATCTCTATATATGGAAGGAGTTTGAAGGTGATGCTTTGTAAAGATGCTAAGGAGATGGTGTAAAAGCATATGCTAGTCATTGTCACATGAATGGATATCAGAAGGACCCTCAATAATGTACTACAAGGCACATAGGTATTCTCGTTGCATACCTTTTCTATACATAACGACCTTGTGAAGGTGATATCTCTCTATGTACTTATCCATTTGATGCATATCATATCTTGTTTGAAAGCTTGTTTGCAGCTTTAGTTTCTTTGTGGCAAAGAGATTTTCTAGATACATCTCCAGTAGTTATTGGGGATATTTCTTGTGAACCTTATTCTTTTGCTTAACTTGAGTTGATAGGTAGTCTATATTTAGATAGTTAGTTGCCTAGTCATATGAATTCTAAATGGAGTGATCTTTAGCTTCTTAGAAAGATACACTCATCTACTATGTGTGTCTAAAATGTGAAAGTCATTCACTTTCTAACTTATGATTGAATGAGGTTTTAGTAAGTATATGTCTAACAATGCAATTTCTAGAAGAGGTTCTCTAACTTACACTACGTATATTGGAGTGAAATTTCTCCATATTTGGTATTAGAGCTTTGGTATAGAGAATTTGCATTGAAACACATGGTTGCAAAAAGAAGATAACTTTGAGAAGATGTAGAGATGGCAAATGAAATCTTTGGAGCTATGGGCCTATGGAGTGTGCAACATTCATGCTATTGGAAACTTATGGAGATAAAGCTTTTGTACGTAAGACAAATTTGTTGCCTCATATTACTTGAAGTGATACACTCTCTTGTCCTACTATCTACCACATATTCATGATCATTGAGTCATGCTATAAGTGATACTAATCACTTGGTCAAGGATTTATGAGTAGTGTATACAAGAAGACGAAGATTCAAGCAAAGAATCTTGGATGTGCAACTACATCTAGTTGTATATGAGAATTGTATATATGTTTTATATATTGCATTCAATTGAATGAAGTACAATATGCTATTATGTAAATAAATATTTGAAGGTTGAATCTTATATGTAAGCTTGAGGATAGCACTATATGCTTCTTACTTTGTGCAAGAAATGTATGCAATGAAGATGATTATGTATGCATGTGTATGAGGTTTATGTTGAAGATGTATGATAAGTTCTTGAAAACCATGCTTAGCCCAAATATAAATTGAATTTAGAGTTGAAGATTGATGTCTAACATGCAATAATGTATGCACATATGGTCAAGAAGAATATACGCTCAAGACAACAGTGGGACACTGAATCGCATGGTGAACAAAGAGGTAGTTAAGGGCCCCCATAACCTAGACGCCGATGCACACGGGTTCACGAAAGTCAGAAGAAGAAGGAAAAGAAACCCTTGGGCGACATCTAAGCGAAACCATTTGCCAGATACCCTCCCCCCCCAAACAACTTGTATTGCAATCTGGAAAAGGAGATTAATGAGCTTGATTACATAGGAAGGAACGAGTTTGAGATGGACATCAGCGACAAAGCCCTAGGGATCCCTATCAACAAAGAAACTTGGAGGGCTACACTACAAGCAAAGAAGATGGCTTTATCACTAGTAACGAAGATAACATCACTATAAGAAAAAGGGGGGCATAGCGACGCCGCGAAACCGGAAAAAAAATGGGGACCATCGCTTATGCGACGCTAACGTCGCGTAAGCGACGGTTGTGTTTTCGAAATTTTGATTTTTAGGTGGGGTACGTCACAGACTCAAGCTTGCGTCGCTTATGCGACGCTAACCTTTGCGTCGCAAATAGAGTCGCTTGCTAGCGATGGTATGGGCGACGTGGGCAAACTGGAGAGCGTCGCATATGCGTCGTCCTTTCAAGAGCGTCGCATAAGCGACGCTCTAGAATGTTAAAAAAAAATTTTGATTTCTCCCGACACATTTGTGCCGAGATCTGGACGAAAGCAAGAGAATGAGAGAGAGAGAGAGAGAGCGCGCGAGAGAGAGAGACCAGGTATGCGCACACACAGTTACACACACATACATATGCATACACACACATATACACACATAGACACACACACACACACATACACATATACACACACATACACACACAAATACACACACATATACACACATACACACATAATGTTGCATACACACATAATGTTGCATACACACACATATACATACATACACTCACACATATACATGCACACACACATATGCATACATAATGCACATACAAACATACACATACATAATGCATACACATGCACACGCATATACACATACACATACACATACACATACACACATACACACATATACACATGCATACACACACATACACAGACACATACGTACACACACATACACACATACACACATACACACACATACACACACATACACACACATACACACACATATATGCATACACACATAGAGAGACATGCACACACATACACATACATGCATACATATGCATATGCATATGCATACATACATACATACTTACATGTATACACACACATATGCATACACAATGCACATGCATACATACACATACATAATGCATATGCATACATAATGCACATGCACACATACACATACATAATGCATATGCATACATAATGCACATGCATACATACACATACATAATGCATACACACACATATGCATACATAAAGCATACACACACACACATATGCATACATACATGCATACACATACACACATAGACACATACACACATAGACACATACACACACACACATACACATGCATACACACACATATACACACATAGAAACACACACACACATACACATATATACACACACACATACACACACAAATACACACTCGTATACACACATACACACATAATGTTGCATACACACACATATACATACATACACACACACATATACATGCAGACACACATATATACATACACACATATGCATACATAATGCACATGCAAACATACACATACATCATGCATACACATGCACACACATATACACATACACATACACACACATACACACATACACACGTATACACACATACACACATACACACACATACACACACACATACACACACATACACACACATACACACATACACACACACATACACACACATACACACACATATACACACATACAAACATACACACACATACACACACACATACACACACATACACACATACACACACATATATGCATACACACACATAGAGAGACATGCACACACATACATATACATGCATACATACATACATACATACATACTTACATGCATACACACACATATGCATACATAATGAACATGCATACATACACATACATAATGCATATGCATACATAATGCACATGCATAAATACACATACATAATGCATATGCATACATAATGCACATGCATACATACACATACATAATGCATACACACATATGCATACATAAAGCATACACACATATACACACACACATAGACACATACACACCCATAGACACATACACACACATAAACAGATCCACACTCATAGACACACACACATACACATAGACGTGCACACACATACACACACATATACACACACACATACACACATAGACACATACAATCTCAATGATGCATTCACACACATACAGATGCATACACACATACAAATGCATACACACATACACACATAATGATGCATTCACACACATACACATGCATTCACACAGGGATACATGTCTTAAATATGACCTTTCTCCCTAGTATAGAGTACACATATTTAGGCAGTGTAGTTGTGCATGACAATGGGTGTAATAAATGGAGAACAGATTGCCATACGTGTGTGTCTATGTGTCTATGTGTAAACCCACAACCTATCTACTGACACTCAACGAGTTTCTCATGAAAAGAGATATAAGCTTATCTATGTGTATGTGTATGTATGTGTGTGTCTATGTGTAAACCCACAACCTATCTACTGACACTCAACAAGTTTCTCATGAAAAGAGATATAAACTTATCTATCTTCACATGATTTAAATCAAATAGAATTTTCTCCTGTGAATAATTCACATAATTCACTGCTAATGCTCTCTTGTATATGCTTCTCCTTTGTTGATGGACCCACGTTGTAAACCCACAACCTGTCTACTGACACTCAAAGAGTTTCTCATGAAAAGAGATATAAGCTTATGTGTCTGCACATGATTTAACTCAAATAGGTTTTTCTCCTGTGAATAATTCACATAATTCGCTGCTAATGCTCCCTTGTATATGCTTCTCCTTTGTTGATGGGCCCACGTTGTAAGCCCACGTTGTATACCAAACAGAAGTTGTGTGACGCATTCATTGTAAGTCGCATGGTCACAACCAAAAATCACAGCAGCAAGCTCCTCCGCCGGAAGGTTCAAGAACGGGAGCGGTGAGGAAGGAGAATGGCTAGCCCAAGAGGAAGGAGAATGAAGGCCTTTGTATGTTTCGGTCTTACGTCCAGCTCCCATGACAGAAGCACTTTGCTGGCGATGAGACTTGTAAGAGTAATTTTAGAGTTTGTTGGAAAATGTTAATTACAAATTTATGTAATGAGATCATATGCTACGTGTGTATTAATTACAATAATACTTTCATAATAATATTTTTTATGAATGAAGGCATTCTCTGGGTAGAATATTGACACCAATGGATGAAGATATGCAAGATATTGACACCAACATTCACGAGTTCACTGTCAAGGATGTAGTTGACAATGATGTGGATAGCAATCTATGGAGCATGCGCAAGAGCAAGGCTAGTGGTTCAGGATCTTGGGTGTTCTGTCGGGTATGATCGTCGTTGGGAGGTGGTTTTCTGATATTTGCAGATGGAAGAACCCTATCACCACAGTTCTCGTCCATTTCCTCTTCGCTGCTAATGCTCCCTTGTATATGCTTTCTGTCAATGGTGCACACTGACATCTCACCCGTATGTGTGCCTACATGTAAACAAAACCTCATTACACCTCAAACAATGATCTAATGTAATATCAGAGATTATTAAATCTAAGCAAAGAACCTGAGCTGAAAAACGTGTCTTTTGCTTCCCATCAGTCTAGGCATATGGATTGATGTTCATCTCTCCATAGTTATCTGCCTCAGAAATACCATGCAACTTTTTATCAATGTAATTAAACAAAAATAGTGGCATCCCTGGTCGGATAGATGATATGAGAAGCTCGAAGGCCTGGACATGCAGAAAAGCTGATGATCAAGCTATTGTTCATGCATATGGTTTAAAGGGAGAGACGTATATCTGTGATAGAAAGTAAGAGGATAGATAAAGTATACCAAACAGAAGTTGTGTGACGCATTCATTGTAAGTCGTATGGTCACAGCCAAAAATCACAGCAGCAAGCTCCTCCGCCGGAAGGTTCAAGAACGGGAGCGGTGAGGAAGGAGAATGGCGAGCCCAAGAGGAAGGAGAATGAAGGCCTTTGTATGTTTCGGTCTTACGTCCAGCTCCCATGACAGAAGCACTTTGCTTGCGATGAGACTTGTAAGAGTAATTTTAGAGTTTGTTGGAAAATGTTAATTACAAATTTATGTAATGAGATCATATGCTGCATGTGTATTAATTACAATAATACTTTCATAATAATATTTTTTATGAATGAAGGCATTCTATGGGTAGAATATTGACACCAATGGATGAAGATATGAAAGATATTGACACCAGCATTCACGAGTTCACTGTCAAGGATGTAGTTGACAATGATGTGGATAGCAATCTGTGGAGCATGCGCAAGAGCAAGGCTAGTGGTTCAGGATCTTGGGTGTTCTGTCGGGTATGATCGCCGTTGGGTGGTGGTTTTCTGATATTTGCAGATGGAAGAACCCTATCACCACAGTTCTTGAATATCAAACATCATATTCATACTAGCTAATGACACCCAATATGTTGTTTTTTTTTAATTTCAATATTTTAAAAAATTCTCTTTGGAGTTTTCCAAATATCATGTCACCTATATCCATGTAAGCAACTACTCATAAATTATGAACCACTCTAGTAAATTGTGGATGATTGAAATCTTAACCAATAATATCGCAATAAATATACCGATGCAAAGTTGCATGTATGTAGTGTTATTTTCTCCTTTCTTTCGTTCATGTTGTATTCTTAAGATGTAGATATATAGATGTTGGCAAACTTGAACTTCTATAACATTTCAAGAACAAGAGTCAACAATCAAGAGAACAAGAGAGAGAGTCAACAAAGCGAGAGAGAGACAGAGAGAGAGAGAGAATTCAAAGCGAAAAAGATGTAGAAAGAGAGAAAAAGAGACCTGCATATACTTGCTTTAGCTCGTAAGCGCAGCGCAACTGCGAACATTGGAGAGCTCTTCGATCAGATGCATGAAAATGCCGATTGAAGAGCCTCCAACATTTTAATTTTTTCCCATCAACAGACCGTCGTGTAAGCGATGCTAGATGCGTCGCATAAACGACGTCCAAACAGCGTCGCTTATGTGACGTAAAAAGCATCGCTTAAGCGACGCTTTTGGAACCCACGTATAAGCGACACTACAGGCGAGCGTCACAGGTCCCGTCACAGTACAAGTCACAAAACGCGTCGTTCACTTCGTCGTTTAATCGACGGTCCGCGCGCGACGCTCATTACGATGCATGTTGCAATTTTATAGCGACGAATTTGTGTCGCCTTAACCGTCGCTATACGCCAGTATTCCTTGTAGTGCATGGATAGTGAAAGTTCCATCATCAGATCGACTATTCCGGAAATGGTTTCCTATTCATTCCAACAGGAGGCCTCCCGCAAGGGAAAACAACTGATTGAGCTACCTTGGAAAAGCCCCCAAAAGAACGAATTGCTAACTTGGGACCCACTCCCCGCGAAAAAGAAAGATGAATCCAAGAAGAGAAAGGATAAGGTCCCCTCCTGCAAAGAGGGTAACTTACGACAATGATCATCATCTCATTAAATGCTAGAGGGCTAACTGACCCTTTAAGAGTGACCATCATTGGTCAATGGCTTCGTGACAGTAGCCTAAACCCATAATTTATCTGTATTCAAAAGACTAAAATTGATGGAGCAGACCTCTAGAAATGGCTTAGACATGTCTCCCCGTCCCATGTTTGGATTTCAACATCGCACCCCCGGGGGTCCGATGCGATGGTAATCAGTATAAATCAATTTTGGTTTGAAAAGCTTGAGAACTCCATTGAAGAGGAGAGCCAACGATGGATTGTTGTTTCCTTTGGTGCCCCCTTTTGATTTACTTTAGTTTCTATGTATGTCCCTAATGGGGAGTTAGAGAGACTGAACACCTAGGCCTCCTTGGACTCGCTCCCCCACAACATGCTAATTTGTGGTGACTTCAATATGGTGGAGGACCCTGCGGATAGATGGAATGGCAAGGGGTGGGTCATCGATAGCCAAGAGAAAGAAACATGGGATAAAACAAAACTGCACTTGGGTTTGGTCGAATTCAAAGATTCCAAAGGCTTTTCTTGGTCAAATCTCCAAGCAGGCAAGGACCTGAGGAAAGCTAGACTGGATAGAAGCTACATTGCTCAGAACATTATTCATCAGTGGGCCTTCCCTTCCCTCTCGCAAGACACTGACCTTGCCATCTTTGATCACTACACGATCATCATCACTTTCCAACCTCTCACCAAAATCTGTACGTCTCCTTGGTTTTATGCCTGCATGAATTCCTTTTCTCTCCCCTCTGTCCATCAAGAAATTGTTGAAGTGTGGAAGGTGGTGTTCACCTCCTGCTCGTCCCTAGCTAAGTGCTAGAGATGTGCGGTCGAAAAGTCACAGCAGATCATGATAAGAACCAAGAAGATGCTCGAGACTGTCCGATGGGCATGTAGAGAAGCTCTATATCATAGACTCTGGAGACTTGAGGAGGAGGTGAACAAAGGAAAATCTCAATCCCAGAAGGGCCTACGAAAAATCAGAGTGCTGTTGAGATACGAGGAAGAGATACAAAGGAAAAATTTGCAAATATTCTTTAAGGAGTGGTGGGATGGCAAAGCCGACAAACCCACCAAAGAGATGTGCCGCATCCTTAAAAGGAAACAAAACAGAGAATTGATCCCCCTATTTCTAGACTCAAATGGTGATGTATGCAATACAGAAGAAGAAAATTTTCAAATCATTGAAGATCATAAATGAATTCTTTTATGAGTTCCTTTTCATGTGAAGCATTTTTAGCTTCTAAATCTTCCAAGCTTTCTTCATCACCTACAAAACAAGACACGAAATCCATAATAGTTGAGAATTGATCCACATGCTCTCTACATGCTTCCTTGAGGCTCATAATGGGAAACTTCCTCCTTGAGCTCCTCATTTTGTTGTGGTCTTCACACAAATCTCATCATTAGAAATGGTGCTTCTTGCTCCTAATCAAGCTTTCGATTCTTCTTGGGATGGTCTTACTTCACTTAACATAGGCTTGCCACTCTCTTTGGTGGTCCTACTAGCCTCAACCTTTCACTAGACCTTCAATTGGTCTTTGGTGCTTGTTGCACCTAACAAGGCTTTCCATTCCTCTTGGGATGTTTTTACTTGCCTTTACATAGGCTTGCCATTCCTCTTGGTATTGTGTTACTTGCCTTTGCATAGGCTTTCCACTCTTTTTGGTGGTCTTAATAGCCTCAACTTTTGACTAGACCTTCAATTCATCTATGCTTGGAACTTGCCACCACACACAGTGTGGATCTTTATTCAACCCATTACTTGAGTCCTTAGCTTTGGAAATGGACTTCTTTACCTTCTTCAACATCAAACATTTTTTCATGCTTCTCTCGGGTGACACTTCTATTGTTGCACTTTTCTTGTGCTCCTTGGAACCTTGGGGAATGTCTTCAAGTCCACATTGAATCTCTAACACTTTATGGTAGCCATTCTTTGGATTCTTCAATCCTCGTTGCACTCTAATCGTTTTTGGGAAGCTCACTTCTAAGCTTCAACCTTATTTGATGTCTTCGTCTTCTTGAAGTGATCTTCAAAAGTATGGCAGCCCACTTCAAGCTTGATGGTAGCTCTCTTGAATTCTTGCAATCTTCAAACCTTTTGTTTGTCTTCAACTTCTACAAATCTTCAAGAATCTTCTCATGGAAGTCCTTGCTTCGACCACCTTTAGCTTTGGCTCCTATCTTCAAGTCTTCAAAACCTCAAGTGCACACACTATGTGTTTGACAACCTTTAAGCTTGAGCTCATTCCATCACTTTGGCTCCAGGCTTTGTGTCCTTGCTTCATCCAAGTTTTTCTTACCTTGGCTTTGGTTTGCTCAAATAGGAGCACTGAGTTCTTCCTATATCTTAACTCTATAATCAACCACTTTTAGGTATCATAACATGAACATACATATTTGCTTTTGCAACTTTACCTCAATGGGTTTAATCCACAAAAAGATACATCCACAAATTTCATACATAGCAACCTTACATCTTATCAATCTTTATGTCATCCAAACACATGTACTTTCAGCTCATCTATGGTTGAACATGAGCAACTTTTAATTCTTCAATATCATGCTAAAACATCCACGTAGGCATGTATACAAATCACCAATTATTCAAGCATATATTCAGTTCTCTTTACACCAATTCATTTGGCTACATAAACCTGAAAGGATTCAACTTGTAGAGGCTTTACAAAACAACCTATCACTCATCCACACATCATCGGACATGTGTGTATATTTTTTTAAAATAAAAGGAAGTTTTGTTGTAACCTACTCTCCCACACTTGTATTAAATAAAGGAAAAGAAAAGAACAAGTGAAGGGGACTAGTGCCCATGAGACCCCCCAAGTCCCATAGAGCAGGGGAAGATCTTACAAAGTTTAGATGGCATTACAAAGAAGGTTAATCATCCTCTCGTCACCCTCACGAGGTGCCCACTTGGGTGTAAGCTTGTTGTTGATCAAAAGGAGCACTTGATGATGCCTAAAGGGGGGGATTTCTTGTAGTTAGGGATTCTTTTTATGGAGGAGGAACAACATTTTCTCAATTGGTCACTCTTTGGGTTAGTCACCAAAGTTATAAGCACATCTTTCCCACCTGATCTTCCATAGGACCTCCCCTTTGATGGTGTTCTAGAGAGTCATATAGCATCTAATCGCTTTTCCCAGCAGGGCTTGTTTCCAAATAATATGTTTTTGAAGTTAATTTTCTTTCCGACAATCTGCTAGAGCCTGTTGGAGTTGGGACAAGTAAAGAAGATATGAGAAACATCTTCGATGGACCGGTAGCAACGCTTGCACCAGGGAGACGTCCCACATATTTTGCTAGCCTTAAGGTTGGTCTAGATTCCAGGATGAAGGATTTTCCATAATAGAACATACTTTTTGATTTCTATGTGAGGGTGCCAGATAGCCATGAACTTCATGTCCCACCGCAGCCCCGTCCACGATAGGCATCACTTCTTGTTGAGGTTAACCTGATAATCAATGGTTTCTTTGACGTTCGCAATTTTTGTTAGGCAATTACCATTGTGACATCTGAGACCAAGCGGGCTCGGCATGTCATGTCCCATGAGAAGGTGAACTTTAGAGCAGTCCCATGCAAGATGTCTACTTTGCAAAGTATTCCATAATTCATAGGCAATGTTGATGCTAGGGTCAATGTCCTCGAAGTTGATCCATTGGTTGGTGTCTTGTTTCCAGAGATGTTTCCATTTTTTGAAGCCTTTGTTCCATAGCCTCTTGGCGTTTTGAATGTTCCAAGATTCCACGATCCGGATGCCATGGATCAGAAACCAAATAGAGTCATTTTGTCTGATACCGGCCGCCCACTTCCAATCTTCACTTATTCTTGTGAAGCTTTTGACTTTATTCCAACACTTCCATAGGGAGCACACAAGATCCGAGTCTTTTGGGAAGACTGGGATCAGGAAAAAAAGGGTCAAAATGTCAAGATTCTTCCAATTAGGGAATCCTACGAAAGTCAATGTGTTCTTGTTTCTGAAGATCAATTTGGCCGATGATGCCTCCCCGTTGCACCATGCCTTAATCATCCATTGGTCAATATTGGAAGCCATTATAGATATTTGGGAAGGTCTTGACTTCGTGAATGAGTCAGAAAAGATGTGGTTTTCCTCAAGATCGACTTTGACAAAGCTTATGACATGTTGGAATGTGACTATATTCTGTAGTCACTTAAAGATCTTGGATGTAGTTAGAAATTCACCAAGATGATCTCGACTCTTTTGGGAAATGTGTCAACTCAAATTAATGTTAATGGCCAACTATCAAAGGTGATCAAACTAGAAGATCAATTAGACAAGGGTGCTTGTTGGCTCCCCTTCTCTTTACCATTGCCATAGAAGGGCTTAGCTAGCTGGTGGATCAATAGGTGGAAGCAGGTAATATCAAAGGCCTCTGATTGCCTCGTGACCACGACTAGATCACCATGAGATGTTTTGTCGATGATATGAACGTGTTTGTCCACAATGATAGTACCAGCCTAGAGACGTTCTGGAGGTGCCTGGATACTTTTTGTGAAGCCTCTGGATAAAAAATCAACCACTCTAAGACCGCTTTCAGAGCTATTGTCAGGATACATCTTGACCTTCTCTTTGATCATGACTGTCAAATCATTCCTCAAGGCCAAATTTTCTGGCTTCTTGGGATTCCCTTAGGATTTGGTATCTCGATGGAGCAGCGGTGGAACTGGGTCCTGGCTAGACTCGAAAGCAAGCTAAACTATTGGAGAGGTATGCAAATCAATCTCACTGGTCGTGCAATGGTTATCAACATGTTCCTCATTTCATCCACCATTTACTTCCTCTCTTGTTCGGGACCGAAAGAGCAAGATTTTTCCAAAGTGGAAAGTATTTGTAGAAACTTCCTTTGGATGGGTGACCACAATAGGAGGGGAGTGCCCAAAATCAAGTGGTCCATCTACTCCAGTCAAAGAGATAGTGGGGGCCTTGGCATTCTAGACATTGGGTGCATGGCTAGCAAACTTGCAACAATTATTTCACATGTATATATGCATCCATGAAGAATGAGGCAAAGATTATGAAGCAAGGGGGAGTTAGCTTGCATGGATTGGAAGATCCAAGAAAAGATCAAAGAAAGATTAAGAGGAGCCAAAAAAGGTAACTTCAAAGCATTTGGAAGTGCCACGTATATGGAAGGAGTGATTAGAAGAGAAGGAGCAACCATGATGCACAAAAGAAGGCACGTAGAGACGTTGGAAGAAAGACAACCATCATGACATCAAAAGGAGAGAAAATTGCAACCATACACAAAGTTGAAGATGATCCAAAGACAAAGGAGGATCGAAGAAAAACATGCAAGCCTAGAAGACATGAAGCAATAAAGCTATACAAAGAGAGAGATTTGCAAAGATAGGACAACAAAGAAGAGAGTGAAGCAACAAAATATCTGTATCTGAGGTGATCTCATTGCATTGTATAAGTTTGTATGAATCATGGTTTATGATAGGGACTCAAGAAGATCTCTTGCTAAGATCCAATTAAGCAAAGAGGAAGCTATAAAGAAGCCAAAGAAGCTTGGAAGTAAAGACGAAAGATCACTAATCTACCAAGCAAAAGGCAAAGAGAATAAGATTTGGAGAGCAACATGGACTCCCATTTGCTTGAGGGGGAGTGTTGAAAGTTATGGAACTCGTGCAAGATCCAATTGTGAGGCTTGGCACATACTCACCTCTCATTAGTTACCTCTTCATCATTTATGTACTTGTTGTAAGCAGACAACACTCATAACCTTAGAGAAGAGTGTTAAAACAAAGGTGCAAATTTATTTTTGGCTTAGGTAAAAGCCAAATTATGATCAAAGTATGGAATACTGAAAAAAGGCACAACCTTGTCCATATGGAGTGATTTGAAGCACCAAAAGGCACAGAAGGAAATGAAAGAAAAAAGGACATGAAGTGAAAGGTCAAGATGTGAGAGAAGATGCAAGGGTAGGTGAAGAAACACAAATTCCAACACCCATATCTCTATATATAGAAGGACTTGAAGATGAAACTTTGTGGAGATGACAAGGGGATAATGTTTGAGGGCTGGAATGTCTTTGACAAACAACACGTTGCCCGAAGGTTAGGGTATGGGAATGGGGATTATAACTGTGATTACCACAATCACAACATGTGTTTATGTTCCTTAAGTTATTACCACACACTTTATAGATTTTGGATTACCAATATTACACAGAAAGGATTACAATATTTAAGATTGATAATAGACTTCAACATTAGAAACTTCGGAACATTGGATAGTAAACATGTGCAGAAACATTTGCTTTACAATCTCCAGTCTTTGTACAACACTGCATACACTTCAATGATCTAGAGTTACGTAGGACAGAGTTCCATTCTTCAGATTTTTGATGCACACCGTTCTGCAGAGATAGACATTTCGAATACTGCACCATTCTCTTTCTCTATCCTACTTCACACCATTCCATATTTTGGAATACAAGGCGCCAAACTTTTGGAAACTTCAGATCTTTGTAAAAATCCCTTTTCCCATTACAGAAGGTAAATTACAAGGTTATGGTCTGTCCATTCTGACGGATTCTCTCTTTATCATACCTAAGTTCTTTGAACATGTCCTCTAAATTCTCATCGGCTACTCTGATGTTTGAGTACAAAAATTCCTTTGAATCCAGTAATTGCTGACTTGCACTTCTGTAACTCACTATTGCAGCCTATAGTTCTAGAATCCTATTCTGTAACTTATCTAACATATGGTCAAAAGAGATAGTAGTATTTGATAATTTCTCGATATATTCTTCGGTTAACTTCTTTGCTCCTTCTAACTCTATCTTGTGCTTCAGTTCCAAAATTGTTGTATTTTTCTTCAACTCAATGGCCTCTACTTCCTTTCCATCCAGAACAATGTTAGCATCTGAGCATCTTTGTTTCCACACATCCACTTGCTTCTCTAAGTCTTTAATTCTAACCAGCTGAGCCTTAGTCGTATCAAAGCTTTTACAGTGGAAAATTTAACTTCCAAGTTAGTATACTCTGAGTTCCGCACTGCCAGCTTCTCTTATGCTTCAGCAATGGCTGCTTCCTATTTTGACATTTCATCAATCTGTTTATTAACTTTCTGCTTTAACCTTTGTACCTTTTTTTCCTCCTTCTAAAGCTTTGCTGCTATCTCCTTATTAGTCTTCTTTAATTTCTGCAGGGATTTGTGTTTCTATTCAGCCTCTGCTTGCAACTACTCTACTTTCTTGGATTTCTCCTTGGATGCAACCTTGAAAGTATTATTTTTTGCTAATGCATCATTAAGTTCTTCCATCACCTCCTCATAAACAACACTTTCTCTCCTCATATTCTCTGCTATGAGTGCATCAATATCCATCCTTAGTTGGTTGATTTCTGCATTCATATTGTTTACCCATTCATCTTTCTGTTGAGTTAAGGTGGTACACTGTTTTAGCAAATTGTCCATACGGATTGCACTCCAAGGGATTCCTATAGCTAAATCTCTAAGATATTTGGGTCTAATTGGCTCATTTGGAAACATCCATGGGTAAATGTGGTCACTGCATCTGATTGCAGGCAACTTCACTCTGCCATTAGATTGTTTCCATTTATCATGTAAATTGCAAGATGTCAAGGTAGGAAGTGGTGGAAGCTTTCACGCATTCTTTGCGTTTTAGGTGGCTTGCGGAGCTTCTCCACTTCTACTTCAGCCTTCCTTTTGTTTTCTTCTTCTAAGTGTCTCCTGACTTCCTCTTCTTCTTCTATCTTCTTCCTTTGCTCTTCTTCTGCTTGTCTCTTCCTTTCAACCTCTTCCTCCTCTGCTTTACGATCTTCTTCCTGCTTCTACTGATTCGTCTCTACTTGCCGCCTCTGAGCTTCTTCATCTTCATCCGGATCACCTATACCCTAGTGTTGTGAAGTACTTGCAACTGGCTTTCTTTTTGCAACTCTTTTCTTCAACATTTGAAGGAAAAATTGAATAGTTGCAACGTGGCATTCGTGAGGTAGGAAAGTAGGAGTGTCATGGAAAATCAATGTAAATAAAACTCCGACTTTGGAGTCTACTATAGCATTGCTGATCTTCTGGTTCTTTTGTAAAATCGTTGGACCTCTTTCTTCATCTTACAAAATATTAATTCTACGCAATTTACCTACATTTTGGCAGATTCCTTCATTAAAGCATACAACTACTATGTGACCCCATAATGCTTTGCTTGTACGTTAATTACCATTGTAATTAATAAGAGTTTGAGTTTAAGCAATTTAGCATTTGGAAGTTGGGAGAATTTATACTCCTCGAAACACGGCTTGCCTAAGAGATTAACAATCTCTACACGGTCCACTATTTTCGTGACTACTGTAATACCTGTATTAGCAACATGTAGCTACTCTGCAATCACTTTCAGAGAGATTTAGAATGGCTCTCCTTGTCCAATTCTTAGAGAAACTTCAGGGATATTAAGGTCATTCTCATTTGTCTATTGGGCTATCTCCCTTGCTATGTCCGTTGAAAGGGGATGAGATCGTATGCTTCTCTAGTCAATAATCGCAAAGTTCAACAACCCATGGCCTTTTAACCAGTGTGCTTGTGGCTACGAAAGGCTATCAGGGATTTTAAGCAGGTGGGCATCAAAGAATGTGACCGCCATAGCTACTCTCCTTGCTTTGCTGCAGGTTGCATGAGGATGCATGATAGCTGGGTGCTCTCTTCTTTTGTTTGCCAAATAAGCTAGATTAGGAATCACCCTTAGCTTTTTATTGCCTACGAGCCTGATTTGAGAGCACCCGATCTTCATCATGCTTGCCCTAGATACTATCTTCACTTCATCGATTCTGTGTATATCATACACCTTGAAATGAGAAAGAGAGTATCAAATATGAATGTATAAACCACCGCCATCGTTGATTACTTGTACGATTGCATGTCGATTAGCTACTCCACCATTTTTGTAGGTTGGGGATTTTCTTGAATTATGTGTCCCACTTTTTTTTATTTTTTAAAAAATATATATATGTATATGTATATGTATATGTATATATATATATATATATATATATATATATATATATATATATATATATATATATATATATATATATATATATATATATATATATATATATATATATATATATATAATCTACGAGAGGACTAATAGGGCCACAACTTGGACCCATTGATGACTGTCGATAGTAGCTCTCCGAACAACGTAGCAAGCTAGAAAGAATTTGGTCAGCATAACTCATGGACCCAAAACGGACCACTCCACCTCAACTTCAATTTTTGTTTGCAGATTCCTAGTGTGCCATTTCTTTTGTCTGCTCTACACTTCTTGTAGAAATAAGAAACTTGTATAGCGATGCTCATCTAGCTAGCACAGCTTATCCATCTTGTACCCAAAAGAGTCTTCCAATAAAAGATGTTTCTATACTGCAATCGAGAGATTGGGAAGACAAATTCCAACGGGAGGATAGTGTCATGACCATACAAAAGTTTAAACGGATTACTTCCTATGGAAACTTTATACGAAGTGTAGTATTCCCAAAGTACTGTAGGAAGTATGATCTCCCATTGGTCCATAGAATCAAGCAATATTTTCTACAACATGTGCAGAAGAACTTTATTAGTACTCTCTACTAATCCGTTGGCCCTTGGATAGTAAGGTGAGCTGAATTTATGCTTAATTTGGTACTCTATACTAGTCTGTGTAATCAACTAATTCAGAAAATGCATGCCTCGATATGATACTAATTCAAGAGGTAAACCAAAATGTGGAAATATTTCATTTTGAAGTTTTCTAGCTATTATTCACACCATAGCATTTTTGGTTGCCTAGGCCTCACCCCATCTAGTGCAATAGTTGATACATGCCAGAATATACATGGCTCTGGTTCTAGCTACAAGTGGTTTAATAGGGCCAATAAACTCCATAATCCACTTCTAGAATGGTTCCAATGGGGGGAAAAGTTGCAACAAAAAGTGGTGACTATCCCATGATTCACCTGTGCACTAACAAGGATCGCAATGTTGTATCACATTTTTTACATCTGCATACATCATTGGCAACCAAAGTCTTGCCTACTAGATTTTCCACACTATGATCAAATGGTTAAAATGGCTGCCTACTTTACTTGCATGGGCTTCTTGAATGACCGCTACCACTTCATGTGGGGGCGCACATTGTAGCCATATACTGATCCGGTCCATATGATAATGGTGCCCCATGATGATGGTGAATTGATTGCTCTAAAATCCAAGCTTTTTCTGCACTATGGGCTGCAAATGTGAAGGAGCTACTCCATTTTCTAGGAAGCTAAGCATTTCTTCATACCAAGTCAGAACGGTTTGCAAAAACTTAGAAATAAGTATATGTTTATTTCATAAAAGTTTATGAAAATTAGTACAAATTTAGAGAAAGAAGTAGATGCAAGCTCCACATACATCTTATTATGTTCTTGTTTTCAGAATTAGACAGTGTTTTTTGTATGCTTGCCATGTGGGACAGGTGGGGGAGCGCTCCTTTCTGCCTCTCCCTAACTCTCAGGGTTCTTTTGGGGGGAACAGAAAAAGAGAAGAACAGAAAGAAAAAGAGAAAAAATTATTACAAAACAAAAAGAAAAAGCAAAAACATCGTGTCTATATGTGTGCCAGCATGCTATGCCGGGCTAGTAGGCGAGCAGAGTCCACCTGGCCGGGCGGTCAGGACTGTGAGCCGACGCTAGTTTCGCCATAGGTGCTGGAGTATGTGTGTATGTTCTGGGCGCTTCGCGCCATAGTGGGTCGACAGGTGAGTGGAGCTATCTCGGCCGGGTGGACGAGACCGCAAGCCGCACTCGGCTTCGCTATGGGCAAGCCCTTCCGTGTGTTTATACATCACGTATCTATGTTGTTGCGCGCTATGCTGTACCGGTAGATGGGTGGAACGGACCTAGCCAGGCGGTTAGGGTCACGAGTCGCATCCGGTTGCCGCATAGGCCAACTCGTGTGTAAATAAATATCAATAAGGAAAAGAAAAGAAAAGACTTTGTGTTCCCGTCCCTGAGGGGGAGAGACAGAAAGGAGAAGGACGATGACCGTTCGGATGGGTGTGCCATGCATGTATATGTTTTTGTGATCTTTTTGTGATTGCTGATAGATCGATCTGCCTAACGTCGACGCCAACGAGGACCGGTATTCACATGTGTATTTGACTTGCTTGCTACCTGCACTGTATTTGGCTTTTCTATTCTTGTCAACAGGTTCTTTCTGAAGACGGCAATGAGGTATACCACTTGATTCTTTCACTTGGGTCATGTTCTGTTTTTTGGGGATGGTCTCTTTTTGATTGCGTGAGTCCAGTTTTGTGTCAGACTTCGTCTTGCTTGCGTATGATTAGTTAGGCAAGATGCCTATATGCATGCGGATTATACATGATGATTTTGGTTTTGATACATCTTTTTGGGTACTTACCTTTTTGTTGAGTCGTGTGAGGTTACAGGTGCAATGGAAAAGAAGGATTTCGTCTAGTACGTCTGTATATGGTAAGCCTTTTTTGTGATGGTTGGATTTGGTTTTGATGGATGATGCAGGAACACAGGTGAAGGGCCAAAGGAAAGAATGCATGGAACGTAAGTAAGGTGTGAAGTGATCGAGTCAACAAAGTGGTGACAAGGATGTAAGCATGGTTTTTGTGATTCTGTGTTTGGAAATAGGTTGGTGAAGGGAGTGTACGTATGTGGATATGGTTGTGAACATGGTACGCGGCATGGTTCATATGTGCATTTAGCATGGTTCATATGTGCATTTAGCATGGTTCATATGTGTGGTTGCCTAGACTTGCATGTGACATGATGAAGAGGAGACGTGAGGTAGAGAAGAAGTAAGAGGAAATTGCATGAGGACATGGAAGTGAATGGGGTTGGTGGGTGTCTTCCTTGAAATTCATGAAGAGACGAGTGAGCATGAGTAAGAGTGTGTGAAAATGTGCATTCATGATGTAGATATGTGTGTGCATAATGCTAGGTGCTTGGACATGGGAAAGAGTAGAAGAGGTGAGTGAGTGAATAGGAGAATGGAAATGTGCTGCATATAAACGTGAAAGTGTGTCATTGATGATGGGTCACCTGGTTAGATGTTTTTGAAGAAAACTAATCCTTGGCTTGAGCGCAGGCACACATTGGCTCGTCGGGGATGACTTCGCGAGCAGAAGGGGAGAGTATGTTAACTATGTTTATGATTGTTTTTTGTGCTAACACATCTTCATTGTGTGGAATAGGTGCTTGGTTGTAGGTATTGCGGAGAGGAAAAACGTGTGTTGCATGAAAATGAAGCACTAGAATGTTTTGCAAAAAGGGGAGTATGTTAGCCCATGAGTTATTGAATTTTGGTGCACATATGTGGGTTGAAAGGTTGCAGGACTTGTGGTCGATAGTGTAATAGACTTCAGTTCTTTACTTGAGAAGCATTCCGAGATGTTAACCATTCAATATTCTAATTACAAGGTGGATCTATTGGGATGTGCTGGTCAGCTTCCTGATGTCATAGTATGTAGCATTGCTGAAGGGAAGATCATATCAACCAAACTTAGTCACATGGAGCACATCACTGGGTGGTCGCTGCAAATGGGGGAACATAGAATTGGCACACACATTTGAAAGTGCCAACAGTTCAGATGGGAAGAATGTTGCCTTCTTCATATCCATGCTAAAATAAAGAGGTGTGGGTGGCTCAAAAGGATGGCATTATTGACGATGCATTGATCAATATGGATGGCAATCGCGGTTAGTATTTGCAAGTATTCTTATTACATGTTGTAATGCAAGCTTTTTCTATGGAGGCTGGCGACCGTGCATCATCATTTTGGCATAGAACCTGGCGTGAAGCATTATGGTTGCTTGGTTGATTTGTTGGGTCAAACTGAGTATCTGAGCGATGCTACATGATTATTAGAATCCATGCCTGTGACGGCCCTGACTTATGTCAAAAGTACTGAGGGATTATGCCCCTTAATGCACATGTTTGGGAGTTCAACATGGAAATCAGATTTAAGGGAAAAAGCTACGGAAGCTTTAAGTCACACACAGAGAAGTTCTTGGGGGGGGTATGACCCTTCATTGCATACACAGGGGGAAATATTTTTGGGATTGCTTGGTTTTTTGGGTTCCTCTCTCTCTGTCTGTATAGTACTCACGGAGGTACGCAAGAAGGAAGTGCTGTCGACTGCTCTGAAGGGGGGAAGTGCCCATGAATGCACACGGCTGCTGTACAAGGGGTGGCACTCTCCTAGGAACTGCAGGCATGGCGTGGGGAGGTATCCGAAGGAAAAGGAAAGCCCATAAAAAAAGGGGGGGCAACGAGCAAAGGGGTTTTTTCTTCTCCCATTTTTTTTCCTGAAATCCTTCGGACGAGTACTGTTTGTTGCGGGTTCCGTCTGCAGAAGGGGGATAAGAAGGAGAAGGGAAGAGTGACAAGCAGGCATCAAAGGGCGGGGGAAGTTTTGGCGACTACTGGCGGTGTCCAAGACGACAATAGGCAGAGAATTCGCATTGTCTCCTGCTTCTTCGTCATTTTGTGCAGATATCCCGACGGGGAAGTGGGCTGGGAAAGGGGAATACTTCCGTGTTTTAGGCTGAGGAAGAAGAGGAAGCTTGGAGCACCCTTAGCAGGAGGCAGGAGGAGTCATCGAATCTGAAACCCCTTCACGCTGTTCCTTTGCTGAGAGGAGACACTCTGTTTCAATACTCTTGGTGCTCTATGCTGAGGAGGTATGTCATTATTCTGTACCGAGGAATGTTCTAATGCTGTTATGAAAAGTAAGCATACAGGAACTTGCCTCATACTCCTCTAACACCATGAAATAAGGTATCCGGTTGAAGCCTTGTACGAGCATGTTTCAGACTCCCTATGGTTCCACTGTAGTTATGTTAGGTGCATCATGATGTAACTGTCAAGAATGTCTCACCTTCACCGAGATTAATTTTGTCTGCTGTTAATATGGAATTGATACGCAACTTTTGCTTTTGACCTCATAGTGTGTCATCTTGCCTTGAATGCATGCGCACAATTAAGCTTAAATGGAAGAATAGTAGTAGGCTTCAATAACTGTGGAACGATTATGCATGTGTTTCTCATAGCCAAGTCATCACATATCCCCACATTGCTATGATGCTGAGGTCAGCGTGGAGGGGGATAATGGTCTATACTTGGTGTGTAGATTTTGAATTAGGCGGACGTTGCATAGAGGACGAACCATAGGGAATCTATCCTATGTTTATGTCATCGGAACTTGGGGGGGAAATGCATGTGAGGTATGAGATGCGAAAAAGCACTTCTGGACTTTCGAGGAAATGGGTAGGCTCTTTGCATGGTACATGAATTTTGGACGACTAGAGGGGGAAAAAAAAAAAAAGAAAATTCGCACAGGAGAATTGAACCTGCCAGATACGGGATTATTGAGCCAGCAAAATACAGCTCAGTTTCTGATTAATTCCATGATTGAGATTTGAGCATCATCTTGGAAAATCAACATTGTGCTTATGTTCGTTCCGTCTAGCAAGGAGAACTGCCGCAAACAATAACCCCTGATGTTTTAGGAATTGTAGTACCATAGACGCATCATCTGCTCGTGAGATTACTTTGTGAATGAATCCCTCTGGCAAGATAAAACTGTTCACATGGGAGGCCTCTAGGCTCTAATGGGTCATGAATAGAATGATTTCTTTGTCTTCCCTCATTGCAATAATTTGTGAATTTGATATGTAGTTCTGACGTACTCAACCTTTTGGGTCCTCACCGAAGCAAAAGAGTGTTCGCATGTGGACAAGTAATCTGGATTCTTCCATCGGTGTCCTCTTCAGAGTGGATGTGGTTTAGAGCTTTGAATTCTTTTGGTATTGATGTTGTTTGGATATCTGCACTATATCATACCTTCTCTTGCTGTACCTTCGGGTTGCTTGACAAATGAATTTCTGTTCTATTCTTCGCATGTACCTACATTTGACATTTACATAATGTTTGGAGTTATTCGACAGTGGCTCTATTTGTAAATGGTTGATTTCCTTTGAATGAAAGAGAGAGAGAGAGAGAAAGGTCAAGGGGGTATAGGTGTGTCAGTATCTACTGGTGAAGCGAGTGCGAGAGTACAAGGGGAAGAATTGCTATTGTCCTGAAAAGTATTCATGGTAGGTTCTTGTCTTCCCTTTTTTGGATGAATTTCGCTGTGCGTAAAACAAAAAGAAGAACTTCATTATTCTGAAAACAGTGTTCAGAGCATGTAATAGAAAAAGAGACTCTAGTTCGTTGCAAGGGGAAGAGCTATTGTATTCTAAGGAGCTAGGGAATAGTGCTACATATGCAGAATCTTTCCCTTCATGGGATCAACAGAACAATCAAAGTTTTTTCATCCATCATGTAGTTGTGTGCCATGTTTATCCAGTATTAGCAGACATCCTTATGCATACATGGTCAACGTTGGGGGCAAATCATAGATCAAACCAAAAAGAAAAAAAGTTATGCTACTATAAGGAGTCGTATAAAGTCAAGTGGAAGCCTATTCGAATTGCTGGAGTACTGAATTAATAAGTGAAAGAGAAGTTTAGTAGTGGTGTTTCAGGTTGCATCTCTAAAGTGGTCAAAGATTCATGAGATGGTTGATCAAAATATTTGAAACAAACAAAGTCCTTTGAAGATGTTTACGGTCAGAGCTCCGGTTCACAGGTAGATATTGAAGATCCCATAAACCTATGATTGCCGTAAAGGCCTGAGTTGCATATGTACTTGCCAGTATTCATGCATTCCCGTAGGCGGAGAGAAAGCGATAACTCTAAACGTCGACTTTGGTATATGTATATTGAGGTGGAAGTTGCATGTTTTTATGTATTTCGTCTTCAATCCTTCACTTTACATAAGAAAAAAAACTTTGAGCCTCATATAATTACGGGTGGAGGAAAGAGGAAAGAGGGAGACTATGTGTAGGTGTGCGTACGCGAATGCGAGGGAGTGTGGTTGGGTAGAGGTAGAAAAGAAAGAAAGGGGGAAAGTAGGTGTGTGGGCATGAATGTGTACTAGTGTGCGAGAGTGTATGTGCAAGTGCATAGGTGAGTATGTGGGTGTGTGAAAAGAATACGGGAGTGGGAGAAAGAGAGGGAGGTTGTTAGAAGGAATCACTAGGGTTGGATACTTATTTGTGCACGTATTTTTTCATCTCTCCAAGGTTACATTGGAGTGAATCTGGGGACTTAGGGAGACCAAAATTGACCTAGTATTAGAAGGTTTGGGCAAAATATCATTGTATGTAGGTATTTTCCCTTGGACTAAGAGTGCCATCACTCACTCAGAGTTTGCAACCGTTTTATGTATACCAAGATTCTCAATGTTCCATTCGTTAGACCTTCTAAAAATAAGGATATCATTTTCTGCTGAGAAGGTCTCTCTGTCACAGGGCATCGGTTTACATATTGATTAAATCTTCATGCTGCATTTTTTACTGTCTCGTTAGGAGCTTGTTTGAAACTATGTAGTAAGGATGACGAATTGTGCTTGATCCCTCTCTTAGTGAATTCCCAAACAAATTCTTGGAAGAATTGTTCGATATTGCCAAAGAAATTTGGATCCAAGGATTGAAACCAAGCTAAGGCTATTCCTGTGAGGGTTAGCCCAAAGGATTCATATTGCATGAAAAAGTCGTCCACTTGCTCCGCTCGCAATACCTGCTTGAATTCTGCAATGTTGTCATACAGATCTCCTGTGCCATCATAATGATTTCGCATACATTTGGCCAATTGGATTGGTCTCAGTATTTTGCCGGGCTCTCGGGTTTGACTTATGATGGGATAAGCAGATTTTACTATGTGTATTCCAACTCCTACACCTTGGGGTGGTTCTGCCCTAAAAATGGTTCTATTCATATTTCCCATTTCCTGGCTAGTTTGGCTATGGGGATTAATTCCTAGCATGGTGAATTGTTCCTGTGGTATGTTGGGTATACTCCATTGTCTCGTTTGCTCTAACATTGCATTTCCCATTCTTTGCTGGGTCTGGAATGGATTTTGTGAGGTAGTTGCCTGATCTTGAGCTAACTCTCCTCTTTCATTAATCTGATCAGGGTTTTCGGTTACTACTTATATCTCGCCCATCTTGTCCATGTAAACTCCACCATCATACTTGACAACTGGTCTTGGAACTATTTCAGATTCCGTAGTGTTTATCATTCTTGCTACTGACCTGTGTAAACCATCAAGGTAGATGGGTATTCCTTGCAAGTTAGTGGATATGTACTAAAGAGACATCCGATATTCCCCTTCCACTATAGACATAAGACCTTCCCTAGGTACTGCACTATGCATGTCTTCAGAAGCCAAGAGTCTTTCCCAGTTAAATGACATTTTTGGCTCACTCATCTGTGAACTCAGCACGTAGTGCTCACCATCGAGTTGTGAGTCCCCAACTTGGTTGTGTGGTTGACACTAGGTTCAAGTGATTTGGTACTTTATCTATCTCTTCCTAAGTATCAAATTCAACTTAGGTTGATAAGCCTTGTCTACAAGTCCAAAATTGTCCTTTGAACTACTCAAAATCTTGTGGAACCCCTTGCTTCCTAGTCCAACATGAGGGTCAACTTCAAAATACCCTATATAATAATTCACATATTAAATTTACCGTAACAAACCCAAAATCACTACAAATGGATTTCGTATGAGAAAGTTATGCCAGTTTAGGTTTTGCGGGTTAAAACAGGGAAACAGGACCTCTCTGGGATTATTGCAGAACAGGTGATACATGATACTTAGCAAGTATCGCGATACTTGGAAGCAGACGATACACGATACTTGCCTTGCCACGATACACGATATCTCAACTAAACGATTCATGACACTTGACACAGGAGTAGGTCCACGATACTCGATATCCGACAGATGTCGTCATTAGGGAGAAAAATGAACCCTGCATGGGCCTTTTGGATTAAGGAGTGATTAGTGATGGACCAATGAGAGGAGGGTGGTGGACACAGTCTATAGCCTATAAATCACTAGGCTGAAGGGGGATGAGGGGACAGGATTCCCCTATGTTCAGGTTTTGCCTCTAGAGAGAGAAAGGAATCTCGTAACTTACCTGGGCCTAAAAATTCAAAATTTTCAAAAAGTTATAAAACTCATCATAACACCATTTAATGGTCCCCCAACCACTTTTTAAGATCAAAAGTGCTATTTTTGGGTTCTAAATCAAAATCCGTGCATGAACTGAAGTGAAAAAAGTGACTTTTTCAAAAATAACTCAAAATGCAACTTTCTCCCTCCAAAACCTCCCATTTTCATACCCAGGTCCCAAAAAGTCATCTCTTTCCACTACTTTCTCTCCCTAGCACACCATTGCAGCTCCTGCATCTCCATTTCTTTCTCTATGCATCATCTTCTTTGAATTCCTACTGTCATTTCCATAGCCTGATCTCCAATGGAGAAACCTAAATCTCATAGACGTCCAAAAGATGAGGTTATCGCGATAAAATGTCACAATATCAAGGCTCCAGAAGGATTTTGGTTAGGACAGGAGTTCTGCAAAGGTGCATGGGTGTACATGCAACCCTCTGGTGTTGGTCCTCACCGTGTGAGAGATCGTGGAAACTTGGATCTTCATTGGAAAGGGAAGTTACTAGGCTTCAAAAAGCTCAAAAATGGTGAAACTGTTGCCATTGTACAACATGTGTTCACAATGTCAACCATGAAATTGGAAAACTCAAACAAAATGAGATATCCTATCAACTGTAAGTATTACTCATTGACTTTTGTCCAAATTTCAGAATATACCTAGCTAAGTTGTGTATTTTTTTGTTGTAGACATATTTCCTTCTACCTTGGTGGAAGAACAACCACTTCATAGTCTTACAGGTACTTTCCAAGCATTGCATGCAGATGTTGGGTCGATAGTCTTTCCACAAGCCCGTCCTGCTCAGCTATTATGTGAGAGAGTTTTCTTTTACACACATACATATGTTGTACCCTCTTCATCAAATGATTTTGGCAAGTTAGAGATGATTAAGGTAGATTCTCTCTTAAAGCTTGAGTGGCCGCAACCTGATGTATGGACATTAACATCTTTGAAGCATAAGATGGTGATGGACATACACAACTCTTTGAAATTTACAAGAGTTTCAAGATCTATAGGATTACATTGGTGTGTTCCTGTTCATTGTTTTGTACATTTATTTCAGATATTCACAATTCTAGAGACGTCAACAATGTTCATGTTAAAAGATATCACGTATGAGCAGGTAGAGTGTTTGCTAGGTGAAAAATGGGGACTTGTAGAAGGATGCACCAAAGGGGATAGATACATTTGTAAAATTGGTGCAAGAGGCATAGGATTTCGATACTTGAAACATCGTACTTCATTGTACATTAGATTCTATTATGATCGTTGGATGTGTAAACTTGGTGAATGGATACCATTACAAAGTTCTGAGGGTGTTTTAATTTCATTTGAAATTAAGATAAATCTACCCAACAATGAAATGGAAGTTATTTCAGTAAATCATCATTGGACTCTTGCCAACGTGAGAGAACATCTAGTAATCATGGGATTTGAGGATCTGGATCAATCAAAGTTCAGAATACAAGGGCATAAGGTAAGTAGCATATGGTATTTCTTCTTTTGTTTATACAAATTCTTACACTCAAATATGTTCATTTAAAGTTTTCTATTTGTCTGCAGATTGGTAAGAGGTTGGAGGATAAAATTAAAGTCCTCCTTGAATGGAGTGTGGATGGAACTCAACTTTCATTGTCATAGCTCAAGGACTATTTGAGTGCTACAGTGTACACACACCTATGTTCCATTTATAATCCTACATCTGCAACAATGTATTTAACATGCAAGACATGTAGCATGTAAAATTTTTTGATCTCAATATGATGTACAATTTGCCAAATCTTTGGTTTTTCCAATGGCAATTTATTATAATTTTAAAGTTCTGAGAATTTTTTTTTTCTATTGTGTTGTCGTGTATCTTATTCTGGTTAATGATTCTGTTCAATCTTTTTATGAGCAAAAGTTTTTTTTCTGAGAGTTCTGTGCATGATTGTTTTATTTGAAGGTATCAGTTTTAGTTTTAAAATGGGTCCCACTCACTTTAAAATTTTGAAACTACTATAAAAGCAACACTTATTCTCTCATTTCTCACTTTTGCAACCAAGAAGAGCTACAATCACTAGCAGAGTACGCACACAAGCTAGCATCACGCGCAATGGCTGCCGCATCCTCCAGTACCCTGCAACTCAAACGTCCACGTGAACTCTTCAATGAGTTCTTGGAATCAACTGAGTTCAAAGGTCAGAACCACTTGTATGACCTACTGTCTAGGGTCCCTGATCTAGACAAAACAATTCAACTGAACTCTGATGTGCTCAAGGAAATCATAGAGTTCCTTGAGTACTACATCTTGCATTTTTCTATAGAAATACCGCCTTATGAGGGTAAATGGGTTCCATGTGACCTTCTACTCTACATACATAGAGGCGATGAAGCCTTCATGAAGCGCCTTAAGCGCTTCATGGCAATTGCGGAAACTGCTGGGCACTTACTAGATGACTCTGTGCCATTAGTAAAAAAAACTTAACAAAAAGAAGAGGATGGGTACAAAGTACCTATCCTACACTGCAACAACATATTTTATTATTAATGAGGAGCCGGAACCTACACCTGTTGAGCTCCCCAACCTTGCCACTGGGGGTTTTGTTAAGGAGAAGAATGAGCCTCAACCAGAGGCCATAAATTTTTCCAAAGAAAGCATTACAATCCACCAAGAATTCCCTGGTGGTGTTGAGGATAAACTACATGTGCAATCAAGCATGGAGGAGGCCCCCCCTTCAAATCTCAACCCCTCTGAGCCCACATTACCAGAGGTGGAACTTGAATATCTCTCCTGCATCGTTGTGGATGGAGAGGAATTTATTTTACTCCATGACATTGAGAAGGCATTCGGTCTACGTCTAGATGAATGCTTGAGTATTTTCTCCACAATGTCAGATGTTCCACTTGACAACACATCTGACATACTTGAAAAGAAGTCCATCCCACTTGGGGATTCTGTGGCAGACACCATATCAATGGTGTGTGCTGATATTTTAAATGATGACAACAATTCTACTACAGAGGAGGAGTTCAGTGCAGCACAGGAGAGGATACTGAAGCAAAAAATTCCTACATCCCATGTAGCAGAGCAGAGTGGCATGGCCCACTCTAGCATTGATCTTGATGCCCCTGGAAGAGGGGAGGAAGAAGACAAGCTTCATGATGTAAGTGGTAATTGAATTAAATAAATCGATAATTTTAAGTTAACATTGTAAGAGCTTGAATTCTCATTTGTTCTTAACAGGAAGCAATTGAGCTCGACAAGTTCGCAGCAAGGTCTGGTGGGGATCGAGCTTCTCGTGGGAGTGGTGCATCCTTGGCAAACTACATCGGAAAGTTGCCAAAGGATGATTTTGTTATCATACACAAAGACTACAGTCCCGATGGGCACTTCATCACTTGGTGCTTGAAGGCCCTTAGCAAGATTTTGTGTTTATGTACAATTACCCAAGGCACTAATTGTGTCATTTTGGTTAGTTAATCCTTAGTTGTAACTACTTTAGGACTTAATTTTAGAGGGAAAGTATTAGGGCAAATAGGTATCGCCATGAGTCTTGGAATGCAAGACCCCCATGTAATATCAAGATCTGTATTGACTTACCAGCTGCCTCAATCTCTCCAAAGGAGAAAGAAAGTTGTGGAGAAATTGAAGGCAGCTGAGAAATGATGTAATGTCTTGATAATACAAGCTTTTTTTTTCATCATTTGTCTAGTTCTGTTTATGAATGTGCTAAAAAATTGAACTTATCTTCTCTCCACAAATTGTATCTAATTGGGGGTCTTTGTATTTTTCTTTGGTCCTCTGTATGATTATATGCTTTAAAAAGGCCAAAAAAGCCCCAGCCACAGAAACGCGGGAAACAGCCCTGCAAAATTTTTGCAGGGCTGTTTCCCGCGTTTCTGTGGCTGGGGCTTTTTTGGCCTTTTTTAAGCTTTTTAGGTGCTACAATACATAGGAAACTATGTAATTTCAGATTTTCAATTGGTTTTGGTATTATCAGGACCAGAAGTTTTCAGTAGGGTATAAACTCAGCCTTTAGTAGCTAAAGATCTCAATTCCTTTAGGGTATAACCTCTTAATACCTAGACCCTTGCATCTCTACCATATGTCTTATGCTTACCAAAGACCAAATATTGCAAAAAAAACCCCAGCCACAGAAACGCGGGATTCAGCCCTGCAAAAATTTTGCAGGGCTGAATCCCGCGTTTCTGTGGCTGGGGGTTTTTTGGTATTAAAAAGACATGATGCACACCAGTATGTAGAAAAGGAACATATCTAGTCATAAAACAATAGGCAAGTGCATGCATGTTTAACTGAATCCATATATAACTGACTGAAAGAGAGAGAGAGAGAGTGAGAGAAAAAAGAGACAAAGAATATAAGTCAAAACAAAATTTTCTATTATCCATTGTATTACATCGCAAAGTAGCCTATCATAGGGTATAATATACACATCATGGGTTATTTCCTCTAATTCTTCTTGCTAGTTGAATGTCGTTCGGTTGTATGGTTACTCTCTTGGCATGGATAGCACAGAGGTTAGAGTCCTCAAGCATGGAGATGAGGTAGGCCTCAGCTGCCTCTTGAAGTGCTTCAAGTGTTATCCCTTGTATTCTTAGACCTGTTTGGTAGCTTTGTAGTTCCTCTTTCACTACCCTTGCAAAAGCTCTTCGTGGTATGAGTAGTTCAACGGACTTTTGGTAGTGTCGTATCTCTGCAAAAGCCCTGCAGTGCTTCCTTCGTCTTTGTGGAGCTCTTGGGTTGGGAGGTATGTTTGGCTGGCGTTGAGGTCGGCGTCGAGGTTGATAGTTTTTTTTTCTCCGATGTACACGATGTGAGGGCCCAGCTTCATCTTGCACATTTTGTTGTTGATGTGGTTGTTGACTTTGCTCTCTTTCCTCCTCTGTTGGTATTTGCCCTTGTCCTTGTGGAAGTGTCTTACCTCCATGTGTCACCCTATGGCTCGTTGGTATTTGCATATCATTCCATGGTGGTTGATTGTTGCTTTCCTCATATGGGGATGACTCTTCGTCGCTCTCTGGTACACTCCTTCTGATCAACTTCTGTTTGGGTCTTGATTTGATGGGTGTCCTTGTTGGTGGCTCATCATCTGAAATGGCCTCTGATCGTCCTGGAGTATAATAATCTTGTCTATTGGAAACTTCATTTTCTCGCACTGAATTGCTCCCAGGTGGTGTGCCATTGTGTGACACAGGCACAGATGTGCTCTGGGAACCACTTCGAGGCCTTTGGGGGGGTTGCAACCATGGTGGGCGTTGTGTCCCTAGATGAGGGCTAGGAAAGAAGACGCGATCTTTCCTTGCAGTTTGCTTGGTGCGTGCCATTCTCTTGAGTTGCAAAAAGTGTGAAATGAAGTGAGTTCTCTCTATTTATAGAGTTTTTTAAAAAACTGTTTGTTCACACTAGAACGGACAAAACTTGTTTAAAACCATACAGAATATTATATATTAAATAATAACACATTGAAATCAAGATTACAATAATCATATGTATTACCACATAATGGGAAATAGCGAATTCACTTTACTTCCAAGCTGAGCCTTCTCGTTGTCTCCTTGCACGCCACTGAGCATGATGAAGAGGACCTAACGATGACTTCCATTTCTCACTGGCAATGTTGTGTTGCATCTTTCTTGCAAGTTTTGCCAATTTTGAATCCCTAAGTCGTTCCACAAAAAACTTTCTCGAGAATGTAGTGTGGTAAAACCAATTAAACATCTCCTCCATGTAGTTTGATTGCATTGGGCCACCACCATGTCGGGTGTTTTTGAAGTAGACACCCCTCGCTTTGTAGTGTGACTTTTCCATTCCTTGGGTACTGAAAATCTCTAATGACCCATATCGATGCATGAAAAAAGCTCCATGTGCAAACAAAATATGCTAAAAATTGTTAAGTACATTGGAAAAAGGTAAGTGCAATGAACACTTGTAGAAGAAGATTACACTTACAATGTAGTGTGTTATATTGCTCTCTCCCCAACATTGAATGAAACACTTGGTGAACTCCACTAATGTTTCTTGAAACATTTGACGTTGAATAGCACTAGACCTAGTCAGACCCATTAAGCCTACAACCTTATCAAAGCTCGACCAAACTTTCTTTCTCTTATTACAAAGATCAACTTGAGAGTCATTGTCTATTGTGATCATGCATAGGTCTTTCCACAGCTCATAACGTTCATTATTTTGAGTGCTAGTACCTCTTCTAAAAAAATGTCTTGCTTTATTCCCTGTCATTGACACTTGTTGCAAGCTATCTTGAGATTCTCCAACTTTCTTAACAACTAGGGTTACATTTCCACCATGACAACCAATTGAATTAAGAAGTTCCTCCAATTTCTTTATAGCTTGAATAGATTTATCAACTGGCTTCATGGCAAATGCGTATTCTATATGGAGCTTCAATAGTCTATCAAAAATTCTCATGAAGGCATGCGAGGTGCAAAAGTGGACATTGACTAAAGGGAATGGAATAATGGGATTCCAATCCTTATCTGACATGTCACGATTAGGTGTACCTAACATGGGACACCTCATTAAAGGTGTATCCCATTCAACAGATGGAGTTGCATCTGTGTCATCAACTAAATCATCTATGTTGTTTTGTTTTCTCTTTGTTCGTTTATAACCTCGTGTACAATATGGACAAGGATAGAGAGTAGATGCACCTTGTTTGCACCCTAACATGCATTTGATAGTCTTTAAGTCTCCACCTAAGTGCCACTCTACTTCAAAATCACCAAGGCTTTCTACATTGATTTTGGCACCATGAATTTGAGAAGTTATCACCTCTGTGATCCATGGGATCCTATTGAAAATCCATGTAAGAACATCATTGGATTCTTTAGGTACTTCAATAGCACCTAACCACCATATATCTTTCTCTGATTGGACACTATATGTAAAGTGATGGGTAGATTCTTCACTATCATCAATAATAGCATGGGCCATAGCTTCGTTCATGAGTGTCACACTAAGTCTCTCCATACGGCGTCCCTTTATGATTTGACATTCGTCTAGCTTCAATACAAACTTGAGTTTGGAACCACAATCTACATCAAATAACAAACATTATATTATTAAAAATACTATGAATGTCATTATCAAAACAATGGATATACCTTGAAGTGTGGATTTGTAAAATTTAACCATTTCCTTTTGGAGCCTCTCCAAATTGACAAATATGTTGTTGTACTTTGTGTAGATGAATCCCTGTCTAGATGTGTTTTTCAACTCTTTCTTTGATGTAGATGAATGATAAATGGATGCAGGCATAACATCTTCTATATGCAGGTAATTGCCAAGAGTATTGGCTACATCCTCATTGGTTATCTTCTTCCTCACAGATACCTTGTAAGGGCATGGAAAAATGCTCTGGAAAATACCTTTGTTTTGTAGAGCCTCCTTCAAAAGATTGTACAATGCAGTGTACGCTCTAGTACTAACACCTGCTTCATCACATACCATCTGTACCTCACTAGGACTAATAATATCTTCTAAGTTGCCTGCAAAATCTTTAATCACTTGGGTTTTGATGTGATTTCCTATTGGTGACTCCAAGATCATAAGCACATGTTTGTTGCTAAGACAAGAATTCAGAAACTTCAATTGATCCTCCATTGTTGAGGAAGCACTCGCATCTTCAACAAATGACCTGCACAATAAGAATCTCAATCTAAAAGTCTTTTAACATAACTAAACAAAGGAAATACATACCTAAGTGCGTAAACACGTCGCTTCCGTGCTCCACCACCAGTTGAAAGAGCTTGAAAGGATGATAATGGTCGTTTCCTAAATCTCATCCCAAGTGGAGTCTCTTTTAGTTGTGTAAGATTGGCTTTCAACTTTGTAATTGTGCTCTCCTTTTCTTCCACATCTTGTTTGAGACTATTATTGTGCTCATCCAAAGATTTGATAGCACTTTCTAAAGTGTGTATAGCACTCTCTAAACTGTGTATCTTGAAATGGTTGTGATGACATTGTTGCATCCAATAATTTGCTATAGATGTAGAATGGTTAGACAATCGCTTGCAATAGCCTAGGAGTCCATCTTCACCGGAACCAAGGAATTGTAGAAATGTGGAGATAGTATGGAATCTAGGATGAACATTAGCCATTGGATCCAAGGGATACAAAGCACCATGGACCCAAAGATCAATATTCTTCTCTCCAGCTGCACGTCGTGCATTTTGAGAATCTATGTCATTGCTACCTCTAGTTGTTGGTGCAAATTCTGTAGGAACACGAACATGTACACTCTTTGAGTGAGGAGCACGCGCTGGTGCTGGTGTCATGTTCGTAATACATGTGAGCACCATGATGTTCCAAAACTCCAGCACCGAATGGGAAGAAGCACACAGATGGCTGGAATGGCTAGTACAGTAGCTATGTGCAAGAAAAAAAGTGTGTTTTGGTATGTGGATAGGTCAAAATGACTTTTTTCAGTATGTTAGAGGGAAAATGAGTTTTTTTTCAAAAATTCATGTTTTGGGGCAACCAAAGTTACGAGTTTGATGATGTGGCACTTAACTTTTGGAGGGATTTTGAAAAGTATGTTTTTTAAGTATTTTTTATAAAAATAAGTCTAAAAAAATTAAGTTCTGACATATACATAAAAGTATGGGCCATTTTGAATAAAGAATAGCTGAAAAAGAGACTTTTTCAGAAAACTCATTTTTTTATTCATAAAGATGGACGGATTTGATGAGGTGGAAAGTGGTTTTTCTCTCTCTCTATGTGCAGAAGAGAGAGAAGGTCCTAGCTCAGCCTAAAAAAAAGCCTACTTCAGCCTACCAAAAAGTGCTCTATTAAATGCACTTGTCCCCTTAACAAAGTACAAGATTAAGCTTAATCCCTAAAAATTAGGAATCCTTACAAGGCCCATGCAGGGTTCACTTTTTTTCCTAATGTGAGAAGAATCTCACGATACACGATATGCGCTAGGTGTCGTGAGTAAAATTCAACGATACACGATATTGCACAAGTATGGCCAGAGCCAAATCAACGATAGTCAATATCTGTGAGGTATCTTGAAAAGTTCAGCGATACACGATATGGAACAAGTATCGAGAAAAGAAATTCACGATACATGATATTCAACAAATGTCGCAGAAAACTTTGACGATACTGGATATTCAACCAAGAAAAATCCCACGATATTCGATACTCGCCAAATATCGCTTTCAGAGCTCCACGATACACGATATGCCCCAAGTATCGTGAGAAAAATTCAACGATACACAATATCTCCCAGGTATGGAGGAAAAAACTTTCACGATATACGATATGTGACCAGTATCGCGAGAGAGTACTCAACGATACACAATATCATAGAAGTATCACGAGAACTTCCTCAACGATACTCGATATCTCACAAGCCTAAGTATCGCAATACTCGACCATAGGAGTTCACGATATCTAGATATTGCGATACTCAACCATGGGAGAACACGATACTTGGATTTTTTGGAGTCCAAATTAAAATTTTTTTGCAAATATGAGTACCTTGTGTCCTCCTTATCACTCTTATGTGTTTGTAGATGCCAAATCTCCCTTCAAACCCGTGATATTGCACTCACGATACTTGGTGCAGGTTATCTCATATCCGGGATAGATCACTCCGATTTTTGGCTATTTTGGTACTATTTCTTCAGCATTTCAGTGCTGCACCCTCTCTAAGGATCTTTCTCACAACCACAAGTAAAAAGCGAGGTGAATGTACTCTAAAAAATGAAAAAAACTGAGAAGATGAAGGTGGGTGGAGGTGGTGATGATGATGAAGATGAAGGAGAAAAAAAACTCAAAAATTGAACTGAAAATGGTGATTTTTTTACCTTCCAACATCTCTAATCTACGTCTTACTGTCACACGCTCCTCCTCCAAGATCTCTCCCCGACAATGGCACCAAATTCGGTGTCACTCTAGCACAATGGCAAGCACCAACATGAGGAGATACACCTCATAAATATCAATCCACGGAGACATGAGAACCGGTATGAAGACCAAGAGCAAGTGAAGTGCACAAGTGCATGAGTGAAAGCACACAAGCATGCACACACATACACACGCATGTGCACAAGTTAAGAGCAAAGAGTGGAACAATGGAAGGACTTTGATTACAAAAGAACTCTCCTACAAAGCTGAAATCTACAACAAGCTAACCCCAAAAATGAGCTCTCCATCCCTTTTTATAGCTTTTTGAGTAGTTTTGGCCCTGTCCAGACATAGTGTTCGGCCTAGTTAAAAAATAGGTTCCAAGGCTTATTTGGGGGCTCAAACGGAGTCTAAAAATTATGAAAACTGGTAGGATGATACTTCTAATACTCCTCAAGCTCAAGGACTCCTTGGCTTGAACAAAATGGAGTTACAAAAATGGAAAATGGTATTTACAATGGTTTTTAGTGATAAAAATCACTATTTTTATAGGGATTTCTTCTAAAAATTTGGCATGTGCTTCTTAGAGCTCCCTACATGCTCCTTCTTCTTGTGTGTCCTCTTCATTGATGTGCTTCCATGCTTGTGTGTGACCTTGACTGTCAATAGTCACCCATTGAATCTCTATTTGATGTAGCAAGACTTTAGGTAGTCACCCCTTTTTGGGTTGTAGAGGCCAATTCCATAGTCGCTTGTCTGCATATCCATGTTTTGCACAAATTCTCAAGATGGTAGTCACTTTAATTTTTTCCCATCAAGAGGAGGTAGTCATGAAAAAAAAGGATTTTCCCAAGTATAGTCGGTAGCAAGAATTCGGGCACTAAGCTCGGTGGTCCCGGAGGCCTGGAGGTGAAAGCCACAAAAATGGGTGTCGCCCAAATGGTTGCCCATAGAAAGGGGTGCTCGCCGCCTCCTTATGTGGTGATGGTGGTCGCTTGCAAGATTACAACCACCACGTGCTAGAGAGCTGACTCTCCTCCCAACCAAATGCCTCTATATATAGCTCTCTCTAGGGGACTTCCTTCTTGGGCAGGTGGATACTAACCATCCATGTGTCATTCATGTAAGTGCATGTACACCAAGTGCCCCAGTTAACTTGAGTTAACTCAAGTGGATGCTTCTAGAATGCTCTAGATCTCTTTGGGAAAAACACTCTCCCCATGTACCCCATGGGGATTGAACCCAAGACCTCTTTCTTTACACCCCTGAGACTTAACCACTAAGCTAAGGGGATCACTTGTTCACAAGAGCACATGACCTTCTAGTAAGTCAAGACTCGAGATCTTTGGTCATACACAAGGGTAACCAAATAGTGTCCAATTTCAGATCCCTCTAAACTAACTAGACCCTTAGATCATAGACTTACTTTATTACATTCTTTGCCCCTTGGAAAATATTTTCGTCCTAAAAAATAGATCTATATACATACTGTAGGCAGCCTTCCAGCCTCATGTTCTAAAATCGAAAGAACATGGTCATGTTCTAGAACTAGAAGAACATGTCTCATCTTTGAGGTGGGATCCTTGCCCACAAAGGCAGGTGAATACTAACCATCCATGTGTTAGCCATGTAACTGCATGTATGCCAAGTGTCCTACTTAACTCGAGTTAACTCAAGTGGATGCTTCTAGAAGGCTCTAGATATCTTTGGGAAAAATACTCTCCCCATTTACCCCATGGGGATTGAACCCAAGACCTCCTCCTTCACACCCTTGAGACCTAAGCACTAAGCTAAGTGGATCACTTGTTCACAAGAGCACATGGCCTTCTAGTAAGTCTAGAATCGAGATCTTTGGTCATACACACATGTGACCAAACGGTGTCCGATTTCAGATCCATATGAACCAGCTGGACCCTTAGATCATAGACTTACTTTATTACATTGCCTCCTCTATATTTGGCATCACCCCCAATTCATGCAAAAAGCCTTCCCCAATTTAGATGTAGTAAGCCAAATTGGCCTCGCACAAAGGGATGTAGCAAGAGGCTTTGTGTTGCCCTTATTGTCTTGTTATGTTGCTTGCCTTGATCTGCCACCTATGCATGGTTTCTCCACCAAATGGGTGGTCGCCCCTTGGAGGTCTTCATGGTGGGTGGTCGCCTAACCTTGAGTGGTCGCCCACTCACGCCACAATCCCAAGATGGGCGTCGCTTAATCATGTAGAACCCATAAAAGTGGTCGCCCAATTTTGCATGTATCTAAGTTAATTCCTTGACATAGGGCGTCGCCCTTGTTTTGCAATAAACTATTCATCTCCCTAAAATCAAGGCATCGCCATAGTTTAAGAGTGCCATGTGATGAAGGCGTCGCCCACATTCAAGCTTCACTAAGTTAAGGCGCATTGCATTCATAACTTTGTGTGAATATATTGCGGCATATTCCCAAAAACAAGGCTTGAAACAAGGCAAGTAGGAGTGAAAACGACTTTGCATATGGGCAAGAGATTTCTATATCTACATTAGGTAGGCTAATGGACTACCCCGTTCACATGGGTGACAAGGTGCCTATTTTTTGAGAGATAGATGAGAGACGGTGGATGGTGAACAAGGCCAAAAAAAAATATAAGGTGATTTTCTCTAGAGAGGGATTTTGACCATTTGCCTTAACATAACCACTTCGTAGCCAAAAGCAACTATTATCGTACTCTAAGAAGGTTACTATTTTCTGAGAAGGTTATTATTTTCTCCCTTGCTATAGACCTCCACATCAAGTCTTTGCACCATCCCGATGGAACCACTCATTTATTTTCTTATTTCAACGAACAAAATGTACTGTGAAAGATAAAAGGGATATGTATAGTGAGTGAGTTTGTTCCTGCGTGATTCAGATAGAATTAGATTCCACCCTCGAAGTGCAATCCAAAGGCTTCTTGTCCTCCTCCCATGCTTCTAGGTGCAAAGATCTACAAGACATTTCTTCTCTAGCCCTAGAGTGTTGGCCATAAGTCTAGCTCTTTACTTCTCTCCTCATGTTGTCGAATCTCTTTAAAGTTGTAATGTCTGTCTTCCTCATTCTCTTTTGAGCCATAGTGTTTGTCTTTCAGGATGCGTCTACCTTCGTATTTGCATACCTCTTTAGAATAATACAAGTTCCTTGCAATTGAGATGTCTTCCACTGATATTATGTGACTTGAGTGTGCTTCTTTCTGAGTTTCTTCCTTACCCTAGCTTTATTGTAATCTAAGATGAACCTTACCTTTGGAATGTGTCTACAAGGTACCATAGTCATTTTGCTTTGTGGGCTACTCCAGAGATAGTTTTGCTTTTATTCAAGTTGCATGTCCTGCAAGACTTCTTCTTCATTAATATAGATCGGAACATTACTTATCTCATGTTTTGTAATTGGCTCCATGGCCCATTCTAGCTAGATTTTTGGAAAGAGAACATCCTTTAGTACCACTGACTGATAGGATGTAGCCTGAGGTGCCTGGTCATGTTTTTCATATTTTAAAATAGCATCCAGATAATTATTAACCTGGGTTTGTTCTCCTGGATTCTGTACACCAAACTCGCCTTCGCATATCTTGTGTGGTCTGCAACTCTTCTAATTGACAACAAAACTGAGCTATCTCATCATCACTATGGCGCTGTGGTGGTGGCATGACCTTCTCTTCTTGGTGATTTTGCTACATTCTTAAGGCTTCCAACTCCTTCTGAAGTTACCTGATAGGATCTAAGTGTAATGCATAATGTGGTTGGGTATCTCCTTCAAAATGTAGTCTAGCTTCCTCAATGCACGATGCAACTACAACAAAATCATCAAGTGTTGCATCCAAGCTTAGAGATTTGCAAAGCTTCTGTTGAGATGACTTGGGTAGAGATTTCTCTATCCATTTTTTAACCACAAAATCACCTGGAGCATGTGGCAGATGTGAAAGAAGTGCTTTTGTCCTAATGTGAAGTTCATGAAAGGATTCACCTGATCTCAGCTTTAGGTTCTCTAGTAGAGCTCTTTTCAGGGATTCACTTGGTCAGAATGTCTACGAGAATGCCATCTTCAATGCCTCCCATGTAGTAAAGTGGCCATCTGCATATTGTGTATACCATTTTTCTCCAAGGCCTTCCAATGTAGATGGGAAGAGTACCAACATTGCATCCTCATTCTTTTGTGGACCTCGTTCATGGCATAAGGAGATGAATCTCCTCACATGATCAGCTGCATCCTCATAAGTTAGTCCCTTAAAAGTAGGGAACTTGATATTCAACCTAAAGAGTAAATTGAAAAGATCCTCCATTGGCGCTAGTGCTTCTTTTGAAGTATCTGAGGAAAAATCTAATGTCCTCCTCAGCTTCTCTTTTGAGATGGGGTTGAAGCCAAATCAATGGACAAATTTAAGGGTAGAGAGGTACTAGTCGAAAATAACTCACTACTTGAGCCGTCCTTGGTACCCCAAGAGGTTCTCTCTCTACTCGAGTGTGGGTCATGTACCCACTCACAGGATGCAAAAAATCAAGAAAATAATGCCACAACAACTATATAGTGCATTAAGTACCTCTCACAAAAATGCAAGGGTCCTACCGCATGTGCCAAACTATAGAGGAGGTACTGCGGTACCCACTTCCAACAATATCAAATAGTATAAACTTCCAGTACTCCATCTTATCAAGGGGGGTTCTCCTTAGGGAAGTATAACCTATACCATTCCTGTGTTCAAGTACATTCATTGACAACAGAGACACCAACAAAAGAGAAATTGTACAATCGTGGAGAAAGGACTGATGACAATTTCTCATATGAGAGGAAACCCAATCTTCTTAACTCAGAAAATGATTTTAGAGGGCTGCAATTCTACAAAAGGATGAAACAAAGGGATAGTGTCCATTTAAAGAACTCATTCAAGAATTACAAATCCCATAGAGAGTACTACATGCATGAAAACCCTTCTCCAAGAGAAATGCGATATAAGCACATGAAGCGAATATCTCCAAACCACTCAGTCACTTTGTAAGGCTAATAGCCAACTCCATTGGAAGGCCCACACTCTGTATAATCACCACAGAGTGACCCCCAACAGTGTGCAAGTAGCCACAGAATGCAATGAGTTGTCTAGAGAGTGGCACTTGATCTCGGAAAATGGTGCTTGACTCTAGTGCTCTGAATGATGACTATGATCCTTCTCAGTGTATCCAAGACTTCCACTCGATTCAGATCATATATATCTCCGATTGAGATCACACACCCCAGCCTTAACTACTACACATACTAAAGTGGTGGCCAAAGAGGTAAAGGAGTGGGCTAATTATGGATCTGGTAGCCCACTTTAATCAGGCCTCCAATTTTAGCTTGTCACACCCCCAAAGCTTGGTGGCAGTATTCCCTGCATTAATTTTCAGTTTAACACTTTACTGACAAAAATTTGCTTTGCCCGTCACTTGCTGCCCAAGGTAGCTCATGGCGGAGCCCATCATAGGTTGGTTGTCACCTTCCAAGTGTGTCATCACATAGTCACCCAATGAATCTCTATTTGATGTAGCAAGACTTTAGGTAGTCGCCCCTTTTTGGGTTGTAGAGACCAATTCCATAGTCACTTGTCTGCATATCCATGTTCTGCACAAATTCTCAAGATGGTAGTCACTTTCATTTTGCCCATCAAGAGGAGGTAGTCATAAATAAAATAAGTTTCCCCAAGTATAGTTGGTAGCAAGAATTCAGGCACTAAGCTTTGTGGTCCCCAGAGGCTTGGAGGTGAAAGCCACAAAAATGGGCATCGCCCAAATGGTTGCCCATAGAAAAGTGTGGTCACCTCCTCCTTATGTGGTGATGGTGGTCGCCTCCTCCATATTTGGCATCAACCCCAATTCATGCAAAAAGCTTTGCCCAATTTTGATGTAGTAAGCCAAATTGGCCTCGCCTAAAGGGATGTAGCAAGAGGCTTTGTGTTGCCCTTATTGTCTTGTTATGTTGCTTTCCTTGATCTGCCACCTGTGCATGCTTTCTCCACCAAATCTGTGGTTGCCCCTTCGAGGTCTTCATGGTGGGTGGTATGGTCGGCCACTCATGCCACAATCGCAAGATGAGCATCGCCTAATCATGTAGAACCCATAAAATTGTCGCCCAATTTTTCATGTATGTAAGTTAATTCCTTCAGATAGGGCGTCGCCCTTGGTTTTCAAGAAGCTATCATCTCCCTAAAACCAAGGCATCGCCATAGTTTAAGAGTGCCTTGTGATGAAGGCATCGCCCACATTTAAGCTTTACTAAGTTAGGTGCATTGCATGCATAACTTTGTGTGAATATATTGAGGAAAATTCAAGGTTTGAAAAAGGCAAGTAGGAGTGAAAACGTCTTTGCATATGGGCAAGTGATTTCTATATCATTAGGTAGGCTAATGGACCACCCCATTCCCAAGGCAAAAAAAAAGGCGAGTTTTTCTAGAGAGGGATTTTGACAATATGCCTTAACATAACCACTTCGTAGCCAAAAGCAACTAGTATCGTACTCTAAGAAGGTTACTATTTTCTGTGAAGGTTGTTATTTTCTGCCTTGCTACATCGCCCATCGTCAAAGTGTGTAGTTCACATCTCCATACTACAGTTTCCATCTCTCTCATTTTCTCTGTCTGAAGCAGTGATGAGATCATGGAGTAGAGATGGAGTAGGGAGGAGATGCAAGAGACATATATCTCCCATTCTCTCTCTCCCTCTCTCTCTCTCTCTTCTTCGATTAGCCATCAGATTGTTTCGTTTGTAGAAGCCAAAAGAGAAGAGGATGAAGGAAAAAGTTACTACTTATTCTCTCTCTCTCTCTCTCTCTCCCTCTCTCCATGTGACATACCTGAAAAA
>CM035433.1:132504132-132701632 GCA_020310875.1 Ceratopteris richardii
AACAAGCCTAAAGCTTTGCGAAAAGCTTCAAAATTTTCTCGTGGAAGAGCTTTGGTGAACATGTCTGCCACATTATCTTGTGTAGGCACATATACCAAATCAATATCTCCTAGATGAAGGCGCTCTCTCACATAGTGATAATGCACCTCAATATGTTTGGTCCGTGCATGAAACATTGGATTTTGTGCAACAGCCAAAGCACTCTGAATATCTGTGAGAATATGCGTAGCAACATCAATCTCCATGCAAAGATCCATCAATAGGCGTCTCAGCCATATACACTCCACTATCGTTGTGAAAACTGCCTTGTACTCAGCTTCACAACTGGATGTCGCCACTGTAGGTTGCTTCTTACTCAACCAAGATATGCACGAGTCTCCAAGGAAAAAGCAATTACCACTAGTGGACACGCGAGTATCATAACAACCAGCCCAATCACTATCTATAAAAGCATGCAAGCATGGCTGAACATCTCTGCCATAAAAGAGACCTAAGCTCAAAGTGCATCGGAGATATCTAAACACACGTTTCACCGCTTGCCAATGCTTAGTGCCAGGGGTATGCATGAATCAACTCAACTGGGAAACTGCATACTGTATATCCGGCCTTGTGTTGCATGCATATATAAGACATCCCACAGCTTGCTGATAAATAGAAGTGTCAAATGCATCACTGGAATCCTCAACTGAGAACCTGAACCCTGTCTCAACTGGTGTGGAAACTGGCTTGCAATCCTCAAAGTCAAAACGCTGAAGTAGTTTTTCAACATACTTTGCTTGATGCATAACAATTCCCCCCTCAACGGATACAAACTGGATGCCAAGATAGTAGCTCAAAAGACCAAGATAAGTGACATCAAAAGTATGCTGCAAATCAGCCATAAGAATGTCAAGTTTTGCATCACATGACCCAGTCAAGAGTATGCCATCGACATAAAGAACAAGCACTTTAAGATCAGCCCATTTTTGCGTACATAGAGTGTGCTTTCAATCAGACTACATGTGAAGCCAAGAGCAATCAAGTGCTTATGGATTTTGTCATACCATGAATGTGGAGCTTGCTTGTTACCATACAAGGCTTTATGCAAGTGACAAACCATATGATCTTTCCCTTTCATAGCAAATCCAGGAGGTTGCTTCACATAGACCTCTTCTTGTAAATCACCATTCAAGAAGGCTGTTTTTATGTCCAATTGATGCACTTTCCAACCTCGATGGGCAGCCAATGCAACCACGGTACGAATGGTAGTCATGCGTGAAGTAGGTGCAAAAGTTTTCTCAATATTGTTGTGCATATCCTTTGGCAACCAATCTAGCTTTGTAGCGATCAATGCTACCATCAGATTTTCTCTTAATCTTGTAAACCCACTTTGTACCAATGGCATTCTTTCCTTTTGGCAATTCACATAACTCCCAAGTACCATTCCTATGTATGGAATCCATTCTGATTGCATAGCACTCATCCATTGTGGATCGTCACATGCATCTTCAAAAGAAAGTGGCTCTTCATTACATGGTGTAGCAATAAGAGAATAATCCACAAAATTACTTGATGCATGGTGAGAGCTTGATCTTGTTCTACCAAGTAAAGGTGCACTCAATTTGTTGTCCTACAAAGTTTGTTTCAGCCACTTTGGCATAGATTGTGCACTCTTGATAGACATGCATTCATTATGTAAAACATCTTCAATATGTACATCATGTGTGGGCTGAATTTCATGCTCAATTTCAGCCATATTTTGACGCAAATGTTCAGCCATATGTGGCTGGAAATTTCCTACAGTTTGGACATTTTTTGACTGAAAATTTTCAGCCATGTTTGGCTGGAAATTCTCTGCATTTTCAGCCCTATTTGGCTGGAATTTTTCAGCCCTTTGAGCCTCACTTGTCTGGTCTACATGGCCATAGTCAAGAGCACCATTTTGGAACAAAGGCATAAGTGTATCGAACACATCTTGTGAGCTAACTGTTGGCAGTTTTTTGCATTCAAGTAGAGGGAAAACTCAATTTTCAGCAAATACCACATCTCGACTCATAATAACTGTGTTCGTCAATGGATGGTACAACCAATATCCCTTACTTTAAGCACTATAACCAACAAATATACATTTCTTTGCCTTGTCATCAAGTTTGTGACGTTGTTGTGATGGCACAAGAGCATATGCCAAACAACCAAACACATGCATATGACTAACCATAGGCTTATGACCATTCCAAGCCTCATAAGGAGGGATGACTCTCAATGCTTTTGTAGGGCAAGGATTCAACACATAGTTTGCACACACGACCACTTCCATCCGAAACGTATGAGGAAGATGCTTTCCTTTAACCATACATCGTGCCATTTCAAGTAGAGTTCTATTTTTACGCTCGGCAACACCATTTTGTTGAGGTGTATATGGCACTGTAAATTGGTGTGAAATACCTCTTTCATGAAGAAAAGCATTAAATTCATGTGACATGTACTCACCACCACGATCCGTGCGTAGAGTTAAAAGCTTTTGTGAAGAAAAAATTTCAGCCATAGCTAAAAATGCTTTGAAGCAAGAAAATACCTCATTCTTTGCTTTGATAGGATACACCGATGTATGACGAGTAGCATCATCAATGAAGGTAACAAAATATACATGCTTCCCAAAAGATGGAGTCTTGACGGGACCACATACATCACTATGAACAAGCTGTAATTTTCTTGTAGTGTGTGTATGACATCATTTGGAAAAGAATCACGATGCATTTTTCCAAGAATGCAACCTTCACATGCATGCTTTCCAATGGACTCAAGTGTAGGCAAGCCAATAACCATGTCCTTATTTTGCAAATAGAGCAAATTATTGAAGTTCAAGTGTCCAAACTGAGCATGCCAAAGCTCCATTTCAGGCATGGAAGAAGTATGAACAACTAAAGCATTCGAGGCAGCCCTCTTGTATGTATCCATGCGATACAAACCAACATCCCCATTGCTGAAATCATGAACCATACACTTATCATCAACAAAGTGTACATGAAGTCCAGCTTTGGCAATCAACGGAACTGAAATTAAGTTCTTCCTGATACCCGGCACATACAATGCATTTTTCAAGAGAATCCCACCTCCATTTGCAGCCATAAGCTCAATTTCTCCTACTCCAATGACATGATAAGAGGCATTGTTTGCACACACCACATGTCCTCATTAAGGTGCATCTTTCAAAGAGGTAAAAAATCTTTTGCATGATATTATGTGCTTTGAAGCACCACTATCAAAGAACCAATCCGAATCAGCCTCACTCACAACCATACATTTAGAATGTAAAGAAGCATCATAATGGCATGTAACAACGCATGCCCAAAAATCTTGAGCCATGTTAGCTTCATCGTTCTTTGCATTTGCTGAATTTTCAGCAACAGACATGCGAGATTCCTTCATCTTTTCATTGTGTTTAGCAAGCTTTCTACACTCATCAATAGTATGACCAGCCTTCCGACAATATTTGCATCTCTTCTTCTTTTGCAAATCACCATCATTAGAGGAATGAGTGGAAGAGGAAGCTTGAGGCTTTGGTTTTGATGAACCCAAAGCTGAACCATACTTGCTTTTCCCCTTTTGTGAGATAGCAAGTGCTTGTGTTCCCTCAATCAAACCACTCCTATTCACTCTAGATTGCTCTTCTTGCAAAAGAAGAGACACAACCTCATCAAATGCATACATATTAGGATTTCCTTTTGCAACCAAACGAAGTGTAGTAGCAAAGCTTTGAAAAGATTCCGGTAATCCTTTCAACAATGTAGAAATGAGTGATGCATCCCGAACGATCTCATCTATGTTTACCAATTGCTCTTTCAAATCCTTGATGCGTGTCACATACACATCCACCAACTCATTTTTAGCCATACATACATCCTCAAGTTGCTTCCTCAAGTATGCAACACGTGCTTCATTACGCATGGCATACAAAGAAGCAAGAGTGTCCCATGCCTGTAGCGATGTAGAACATGACCGAATGTGTGGAACTATATGACGCTTCACAGAAAGAGCAATCAAAGCATGAGCTTGAGCATCTTTTCCATCCCATATAAGCTGCTCCTGTGTAGGTGGAGAAGGAGAAACCACTATACTCGAAGAATAAGCTCCATCTGTGACAGTAGACTGTGAAGTAGAAGCACCTACCGGTCTTCGATCTACATCTGCCACTATGTTCCAAAGTTGTTTTGCAACAAGAACATGCTTCATCATGTAAGACCACATTGGATAGTTGGTCCCATCAAGCTTATCTTCAGCTTGAAGCGTGCCAAACAAGTCATTGTTGCCTGCCATTTCACTAAGGAACAAGAATGTGATAAAATCTTCACTTCGATGAAAGTTGAAATGAGTGCTGAAATTTAAGCTCACAAACCATCACTCTAATGGCGATTCTGACTACACAAACGGCTTTGAAATGGGGGTAAAACCCCAGCGCACCTGGTGGAAATGTTTTCGGGCTACTGAAATTCACAATTCTATGCTCCGAAGTCGATTTGCACTATTAAAGTGTGTGCGCGCCGCGACGCGAAAAATCAAAACTTGAGAAGAAGCTAAATTTGCTCTGATAGCACTGTTGGGTGTGTGTAGAAGTGGGAGAGACACACAAGAAGCACACACAAGGAGCACAAACGCATCAAGACACACGGAGAAGACGATGGCTGGAATAGCTCTCTCGATTGACGATGAACTTAACTGAAGTAAGAGCTGAATAATATCCCTAAGTACCAAGTACCACCACATATGAGAGTATCAAGTATGTGGTAACATGGGGAAAAAACCTCTAGCCAACACTAGAGTAAAAAGTGCCGATGTATAGGGAAAAGGTTCACATCAAAGCTACTCGAGGAACACATAAGTGTAACAATCATTAGATGCAGGAGGGGAATAATTTATTTCTTTGGGATCCATCTCTCTCTGATGGAGCTTCATCCCCCCACGATGGAATGCTATCGGATTGTGTCCCTGCACCCGAGTTTTGTCTCAAAGAGTGGCCTGTGGTTCGACGCTTCTTGTGGGGTGTCATCCATGTTGGGCGTTGAGTACCTTGCACATGGCTAGGGTAGACGACATGATCCTTCCTAGCAGTCTGTTTTGTGCATGCCATTCTCTTAGGTTGTAAAGTGGTAAAATGAGGAAGGACACCTCTATTTATAGGCTTTCACTTAAGAATTGTCCTGTTCACATTTAAATGGATAAAAATTAGTTTTAAGATACTAAAAGTATATTCATAAAAATAGTAAAATTTTATTTGAAGTGAAAGGGGTTATAAAAACCTTGAAAAGAATAATGCATTTTAAGAGTTTGGAAACTATTTCCAAGTAGAACCCTCGCGGACTCTTTGTGCACGCCATTGGGCATGATGTACGGGTCCTGACGATGACATCCACTTCTCTCTTGCAATATCATGTTGTAGCTTTCGTGTAATCTTTTCTATTCGTGACTCACATGCTCATTCCAGTACATATTTTCTAGCGAATGTCGCACGAAAAAACCAATTGAACATTTCCTCTAAATAGTTTGATTGGAGTAGACCACCCCCATGACGAGTGTTTTTAAAGTAACCACCTCTAGCCCTGTAATATGACTTCTCCATTCCCTCCTGTACTAAAAATGTCCAGTGACCCATATCGATTCATAAAATATGCTCCATGTGCAAAAAGAATATGCTATGATCTGGTCAATAAGAGATATACATAGTGTTTAAGACCAAATAAAAAAATGTAAGAGAAACTTACTATGTAATGTGTAATGTTGCTTTCTCCCCAAGATAAGATGAATGACTGTGTAAACTCCTTCAAAGTCACTTGGAATGATTCTCGTTGTGAAGCATTAGTGGAAACCAAACACATCAAATGTAACAATTGATCGAACGGCGACCAACCTTCTTTCACTTGTTAATGAGATCAACCTGACTATCATTGTCTGTTGTAATTGAACAGAGGTTCTTCCAAAGCTCCCATTTCCCATCATCTTGACTATTCACATCTCTTTTAAAGGAACGCCTGGCCTTCTTCCCAATCATTGAAACTTGTTGTAAAATCTCTTGAGACTCACCATACTTCTTAACAACTAAAGATACGTGGCCACCATGACAACCTATAGAATTCAAAAGATCTTCTATTTTTTGGATTGCTATTGTAGACCTCTCTAGTGGTTTCATTGAAAATGCATATTCAACATGGAGCTTCAGAAGCCTATCAAAGATCCTCATGAATGCATGCAAAGTACAAAAGTGAACATTGACTAATGGAAATGGGATAATGGGATTCCAATCATTGCTTATTTTATCACGAGTCGGTTCCTGTAACATTAGAAACCTCAAAAGTGATATCTCCCATTCCCTGTGATTCGATGAGTCTGTTTCATCAATTTCTTCAGAGTCATTAACTCTGATCAATGCCCTTGTAAGTTTAGACTGTCTCTTAGATCCTTTATAACCTTGTGTACAATATGGGCAAGTATAGAGAGAAGATGCTCCTTGTTTACAACCTAACATGCATTTTATACTCTTAAGGTCTCCACCCAAATGCCATTCTACCTCAAAATCACCTATATCATCTACAAAAAGCTTTTGCCCATGTATTTGAGAAGAGATTACCTCCGTAGTCCATGGAGTCCTACTAAAAATCCATGAAATAATATTGTTTGTTTCTTTGGGAACTTCTATAGCACCTAACCACCAGATATCTCTCTCTGATTGCACACTATAAGTCAAATGGTCCCTCCCTCCTAAAGTTTCTTAATATGACACTTGAATGCAATAAAACTTCAACACCAAATAAAATGTAGTAGGGGTACCTTTGATTATTGAACTATAAAAGTGAACCATTGCTTGTTGAAGCTTCTGAAGATCCACAAATATATTGTTGAATTTAGTGTAAGTAAATCCTTGTGTAGATAGGATTTTTTATTGCTTCTTGGGAATATTTGGATGATAAACAGAGGCAGGCATAGTTTCTTCTATGAATAAATATTGTCCAATAGTATGAGTCACATCCTCATTTGAAGTTTTTTTATTGATACACACTTTATATGGGCATGGAAATATACTTTGAGAAATACCTTGTGATTGTAAGGCTTGCCTGAGAAGGGTGTATATTGCAATATACCCATTTCTACTGATGCCCGCTTCGTCACATATTGCCTGCATATCTTGCACTGTGATAAGGTTTTTAAACTTCTTTGAAAACTCAGCTTCAACAAAAACTCTAATACACTTTCCTATGCGTGATTCTAAAGAAGAAGTGATTTCTTTGGTGTTTATACAGCTATTCATCAGCTTGAATTGGTCTTGTGTTGTTGATGAAGAAGTTATGTCTTGAATAAACGACCTACACAATGAAAGATTCCATTACAAATCTTCATTAAAACATATAAAAGTAAAACAAACACTCACCTTGTTGCATATATACGTCGTTTGCATGCTCCACTACCTTTTGAAAGAGCTTCAAAGGATGACAATGCTCTTTTCCTATGTCTCATACCAAGTGGAGTTTCTTTCAGCTGCTGGAGATTGGCAGTTAACTTTGAAATTGTGCTTTGTTTTGCTTCAATATCCTGTTCCAAATCTGCAAGTTGTTTTTGTAAAGATATGATTGTGCTTTCTAAAGTGACCACCCTCATATGATGGATGTGATATTGTTGGAACCAATACTTAGCAGTAGCAAGTGAATGTGTAGATAATCGCTTGCAGTAACCTAATAGTCCAGCTTCACCCGCACCAATGAACTGAAGTAAATTTGAGAGGTTATGGAATGTTGGATGGTAAGAAGATATTGGATCAAGAGGATATAGTGAACCATGAGCCCAAAGATCAATAATTTTTTCTTCAGCTGCACGACGTTCATTTTGAGAGTTGGCATCATTGTTGCATCATATTTGGAGAAAACTCTCTAGGCATATGAACATGGATAGTTGTTGATGCACGAGCATGCGGACGTTCTACTGTGAAGTTTGTGATACATGTCAATACCATCTTTGCTAATGACCAGCAATATCAAAAACAAAGATGAAAAACTGGTTGGGAGGGACTCTAAAGCATATGTTTTGCTCAAAAAATATGTTTTCTTGTATGTGTAAGGGTTAAAGTGTATTTTTTCACTCTATATGGCTGAAAATGATGAAATTTGAAAAAAGTCATTTTTAGGAAAAAGCATAGTCACGGATTTGATGATGTGGCACTTAGTTTTGGAGGGAGTTTGAAAATTATACTTTTTCTAAAAGAAACTTCAAAAAATGGGCCCAAAAAAGTGACTTCTGACATATATGAAAATAGGCCCTTTTGAGTTAATATACACTAAAAAAGAGACTTAAAAAAAAAATCATTTTTTTATTCAAATACATGTACGAGATTGATGATGTGGAAAGTAGATTCTCTTTCTCTCTTTCTAGAAGAAGAAAGTGAGAGGCCTATTGAAGCCTAAAAAAAAGCCTACTCCAGCCTACTAAAAAGTGCCCTATTAAATGTACTTTGTTCCCTTAAACAAGAACAGAATTAAGCTTAATCCCTAAAAATTAGGGATCCTTACAAGGCCCATGCAGGGTTCATTTTTTCCCCTAATGAAATGGAGCTTACCTATTAGTAAGTAGAAACCTATTAATGCTGCATTATCATCATTTTTTTCCCTAATGAAATGGAGCTTACCTATTAGTAAGTAGAAACCTATTAATGCTGCATTATCAAAGGAGGAAGACAAAGGTGACAAGAAAACACAAAAGAAAAAACAATTTTTCAAGTAGTATAAGGCAAATGATCATGTCATAAAGAGTTTTCCTAAACTAGCTGCAAAGGAGGAAAAGACAAAAGAGGTTGAATGGTTATTGTAGAGGCCTCTACACTTTGTTCTCTCTCTCTCTCTCTCCATATTGCATTATCTATTATCTATTATCTATGCATTACATTCTCTCTCTATATATATATATATGTATATCTATCTATATATCTCTCTACATGTTGTATTATTTGTTTTCTATGTACGTTACAATACTCTCTCCCCTTCTCTCTCTTCTATCTCTATCTATCTATCTATCTATCTATCTATCTATCTATCTATCTATATATATATATATATATATATATATATATATATATATATATATATATATATATATATATATATATATATATATATATATATATATATATATATATGTGTGTGTGTGTGTGTGTGTGTATGTGTGTGTGTGTGTACATATCCTCTAAATTTTTGCTATGTCCACTAGGACCTTTTACTTCATCTCTCTCTCTCTCCCTCTCTCTCTCTCTCTATCTATCTATCTCTCTCTCTCTCTTTGTCTCTCTCTCCCCCTCTCTCTCTATTATACTTTATGGAATAATGGAACGTTATATGGATTTTAATCCCTTGAGGTTTTTAATGTGATTTTTGTTTTGATTTAGTAGGTGAAGAATGGTTAGCATGTGAATGCACGTGGACTTACTTAGATATTTTTGAAAATAGTTAAAAGATAGTATTTTAGATATTTTTTGTAAAAGTAATAGATTGCTTTAAAAAGCGATGTTTTTCTAAAAATAGTAGATCACTTAGAACGCGATGGTTTTGTAAATAAAGCATATTTTACTAAATGAATGCTTTTTGAAGTGTCGCCCTCATGTATAGTCTATTCAAAAAGTAATGCAAAATACCTGTTAATACACATACGCTGATAGATTCATCCATCAAAGTATGTGGGGAGAGACTGTATTGAATCTTATGTTCAATCTCTTGTCTCTTTCTATTTTGTTTATACTTTTGTGAGATTTCATTTCTATACTATCCTCTGCATATGTGTGTTTGCAAAAGATCTAGTCAACAGTGGTATCTGAGCCAAGGCCCATTGGTGGAGGTGGTTTCTCAATGTCTAGTTGTGATTCATGACATCCGTTTGTGATTCTTCATCCACCTCGATCATCCGATCGAGGTTTGAGCTTTTGTAAATTTATGATGTTTTTGGTTCTTTGGTGTGTTTTTTTTTTGAATTTTATCAAATTTGTTATTATGCATTGTGCTCCTATCACACTGTGCATTGTACACTGTGACACTATACTCATTGTGCTCATTGTGCTCACTATGCTCACTGTGCTCACTGTACTCTATGTGCTCGCTATACTCACTATGCTTACGATACTAGACTCATTGTACTCCCTGTGCTCATTGTGCTCACTATACTCACTATACTCCTTGTGCTCCCTGTGCACTGTTTGTTTATCAAGTTTGTTTATCAATTCGGTTACTCCTTTAGCTTAGTCTAAGGCATCAACTAAGGTATAACTTTGGCATCTTTGGCATCTTTGGCTTCTCTGGCACTCATGGTCACTTTGGTTCCCTTTGGTTTCATTGGTAGTCATTGGCTACGTGCAAACCAATTCTAACTTATGATTGGCAATAAAAACTTTTTTATTTTCCTAGTTAGCATACTTATTTCTCTAGTTAGCTTACTTATTTCGTTATTTAGCATCTAGGCGATTTGAACCCAAAACCTCACACTTCCAAGAGATAAGCTTTATCCAGTAGTCTATTTTCACTTATTGATACCCCATTCCTTTTAATTGATATTTAACACAAATTTTAACACTTTCTTCACCTTATTTATTTATTTATTTATTTAACACTCTCTTTTATTTGTTTGTTTATTTATTTATTTTATATGCTCATTTATTTTATATATTTCTAAGACAAAACCTTTCCTTTCTATTTCAATTCAAATATTGCTAACAATCTTTTCACATGTTTAGTAATAGGTTTTGATTTTATATAAGTCCATGGATCTTACCCATGTACAATAGATTTTAGTAATTTATTTATTAAATACTATTTATTAAATAAATTTTTCCTCATCATGCTAAGTTATTAATAAAATGTATTTTTTTGCATCATGATTTTCCAAAAATTATTCTATCGAGAAGTTCATTTTTATAATCACTATTGGGTTGCATTATTTCAAAATTAAGGTTCCAAAATAGACTTTAATCCTTCATATCATTCACAATCATACTAACTTCTCGTTTTCCATTTCCATGCATGTGTTTTTACATGGAACATGCTTATGATTTTTCAGTGATTGGACATATGACTGGCTATCCATGTCTATTTTATTCTTATCAACTAAGATCAATTGCTCATCAACTCGAAGGCATGTTATACTTTATGGAATAATGAAAAGTTATATGGATTTTGATATCTTGAGGTTTTTACTGTGAGTTGTGTTTTGATTTAGTAGGTATGGACTTATTTAGATATTTTTGAAAATAGTTAAAAGATAGTATTTTAGATATTTTTATAAAAATAATAGATCTCTTTAGAAAGCAACATTTTTGTAAAAATAGTAGATCGCTTAGAAAGCGATAATTTTATAAATAAAGAAAATTTTTATAAATGCATGCTTTTCAAAGTGCTATCCTCATGTATCTTCTATTGAAGACGGAATGAGAAATACCTATAAATACACATTCTTTGATAGACTCATCCATTAGAGTATGTGGGGGAAGATTGTACCCAATCTTGAGTCCAATCTCTTATCTCTTTCTATTCTGTTTATGTTTTTGTGAGATTTCATTTATGTACTATCCTCTACATATGTATGTCTGCAAGATTTGATCAACACTCTCTTTGCATGGTGTGTTATGTGTTGTTTATGCTACTACATTCTCTCTCTTTCTTTCTCTATCTCTATGTATCTATCTATCTATATGTCTATCTATCTATCTATCTATCTCTATCTAGCATTGTTACCTAGATGCACATTCTTTAGCCTATCAAAAGTATTGAAAAACAAAATAAAAGAACCATTTAAGCCCCAAGTATCGTGCAAGTTGATCGTTTTCGTCCATCATGGTGTACCAATAAGGGTTCAACTTGGTTGACCATTAAGTTGGAAAATATTGTCTAGGTGTGGTTAGCCAATTGGTCAAGGTCAATAGAATCCCATATATCTTTCTTTATTTTCTTTCTTGCCTTATACCATAGGCCATAAAGTTAATAGTCACCTGACAATCATAATTTAGATGACTTCATTATTTGTGATCAGTTTTCCCGATAGCACGCATGGACCTATTACACACACAAGACAGTTCTATATAGCCAAATCGTTGGGCTACTCACAAAGAAGAAATGACAGTTCAACTTGAACAAAATCTAATGCATGAAACCGACTCGGTTTGAACTAGCTTCATATATATATATATATATATATATATATATATATATATATATATATATATATATATATATAGAGAGAGAGAGAGAGAGAGAGAGAGAGAGAGATGACAATCGAAAGCAAGGTTACGAAGGTACCGTTGTCACTCCACTTCTATGATCAAAAGCCAGATTTCGGACTTCAATTCTCTGATTCACAAGAATCTGCGTTAGTGTGGCTAACAATTTATCGGTTACCGCAAATTCAACAAAACAGAAGAGGCGAGTATTCACAAGTTCCTGTCACCATAGATGGATATGTCGAACAGGCTGGAAGAAGGCAAGCATTCTCATCTTCGTTGCCGTAGTATGTCTCAGTCTGTGAGAGCTTACAGTCTTTCCAAATTGGAAATGAAATGGAAGCCAAGGTTTTCCTCCGCATATGTACTATTCTTTTTTGCTTCTGTGTCGATTGTCATTGTCTGCCTCGCATCGCTGCAATTGCTTCAGACATCTACACACATTTCTTCACATCAGAAAGGCTTTCGCGACTGGAAGTTACCAAGAATCTTCGGAATCATTTTTAGGCAGACGGCGGAGCTGAATGGCACACAGGAAGTGATCATGCTTAACCCAAGTGAAAATGGAGTTGATTCGCAGTCTGCAAAGGATAAAACGGATTTTTCTCCCATTCCCGAACAGCGACAGAAATCGATTGACGAGCAAAGAGAAGGCCAACACGCCTTGCCGCAAAACGTCAACAAAGATAGTCAATTCAAACGTATTCGCAAAGCCAAGACAGACAAAGACGGAGATGAAAATCATGCCGAAGTACATGAAGGATCTCATGACGGAATAAACGACAAGGAAAATCAGTTACCGATCGACGAGGCAAATGAAGGCAAGGAAACGCTATTACGCAGCACTTCCAATAGAAAAGATCTCCAGGTATTCCAGCAGATAAAAGTCGACCACGCACGAAATGAATCTAGTATGGGCAATGTGTCTAGAGATAACTTGGATGGTGAAGAAGATCACCTGCCGATCGCTAACGGAAGTGAGCAAAAAGAGAAATACCTTCTCTCAAATGTGTTCATACCCGCGAATTATACAGTGGCAATGAACAAAACTGCCAAGGCCGCATGGAAAGAAGGCAAGAAGGCCTGGGCGGAGCTTGAAGCCATGTCCAATCTCACGAAAAACAACAATCTGGAGTGCCCGAAGTTCATCATTATGGAAGCAGAAGAAGTCAAGACTTCGCATGGGTATATGGATTTCCCATGTGGCTTAACAACTGGATCGACTGTAACGTTGATTGGCGTGCCCCAATCGCCTCACTTGAAACGAAACACAGCCATTCGCCGCTCTGATGCCGTCTCTGATCCGATTGAAGTTTCGCATTTTATGTTTGAACTGCGCGGTCCTAAACCATCAGAATCCAAAATATTACACGTAAATCCGAGGTTGAGAGGCGACTGGACTGATAAACCGGTGATTGAGATTAATTCATTTTTCGAGGGCTCATGGGGCCGAAACCAACGATGCGATGGTGTTAGCCCTGCAGAAGATGATGAAAGACGAGGTAAGATCTCTCTCTCTCTCTCTCTCTCTCTCTCTCTCTCTCTCTCTCTCTCTCTCTCTACGTACCTTCTTGCTGGACTGTGACATATACCTTCATCGTAGCTGATTGTAGGTTCGTATTCTCTGAGAACTTAAGTCGTCTCTCTATCAATTCATGCATGACAGGTTAGTCTGTTCGTTGGACAGTTTACTGTAGATGATCTCTTACATCGTCTGCATCGTATTGAGATTGCTTTCTCCTCTTCTGTTGAGATCGTTGGAAACACAATGTTTACATCTCGTTTTCTCTTTTTTCATCAAATCGGAGATCCACCCTTAACTATGGATCATTACCTTGCATATCCTTCATTTTCATACTCGATTAGTTCTCCTTTCATGAAGAGGTTGTCATGCTATCGAGTCTTCCACCCCATATAGACTAAGCGTTATGGAGATGTTGAAGGGAATGTACATGGACTTCATAGATTCTAGGGTTGAGTCCTCTTGCTTCTCATTACCTGTCTTAATACCTTCAAATGAATAGGTTTCTTATTTAGCTCTCAAGTGCCACATATAAGATAATATTCATGTCTTCAAAGGTCAATTGTCCTACTTGATCATGATTATTTAATATTCAAATATTCTTTCATTTGTACAAAGTAGCATATCAATTGGTTTACAAGGTGCAAATCTAGACATCTCCCAACACCTTAAATTAGCGCCTTCAACATCATAAATTTCCTATTGATAATTTTCTATTACTATATGATCACCAGAAAATACCAAGATTAGAACTATATTATCGGCATCATTCCTTAGAAAGGGAAAATGATTAAATTTGTATTGCTTTAACTACATATCAATTGCGGTTTCAGTAAAATCCTTACACTAACACCATGAGAATTTCTTCCTATATTAAAGAATTTTCTTTATTTTTTGTAGATAGTCAATGTACTTCCTCTGTACATATCATTTGAGTGTCTAAAAATGAATTTCCTATTGTACCTTTCCGTTCATGAATGCTTTATAAGAATCCAATTCATGTATAACCTTTGGCATGCATTTATGCATAACCTTTCGCAATAAGAACAAGCTTTTTATTTCGAAAAGAATCCATCATCTTTGCATTTAAATTTATAAATCCATTAGATTCCTTATTATATAGGAAATAGTTTAATTTTCAAGCTTCAACCGTCTTTCCATACACTTTTATTGCAACATGCATCCCTTTCGAAGCCTCATTGATGAATTTTAAATGTTGAATCTATCAATCGAGTTCTCGCTTTCATAGAAAATGCCAATGGGTCGCTTTTAATCTTGGTTTTAGAATGTGCATAAGTAGCCACAATGTATACTAGCTCAATTTTATTGTCTGAAATTCCAAGGTTAAGAATATCAGGATTTTATCAAATTTTCAATTATTTTTTCTTCCCATATCTTCGTTTTCTCTTTTGATCTTCCTGCGAATCTAAAACATCACCATTTCATGAATATGGTGTGGAGAATTTGTTATCGTTAGTATCCATGTGAAAGGCCAAATGGCCATTAGACACTTTTTTATATGTTCTTTAGTAAAACATATAGAGGTTTGGTCATCCACAAATTGTAAGTTCCATATGACCTAAGAAATCTATGTTTGTTCCCCCTTGTGTACTATTTTCTTGCATATTTTGTAGCCTTTGTGCGGAGTACTTTGTGTGGTGTCTGGAGCTCCATTTTCTACTTCGACAGTATCATCGTAGAGCTTTCAAGAAGGAGAGTAGATTATGGTGCATCACCATTGAAATACTTTACTCGTATAAAAGCACTTCGAGGGAAAAGCTTTGCTCCTTTTGTGCGAGCAAAGTGAGCACCAGACTACCCACCCAAGCCTTTCTCCAAGGCTTATGACTAAGGCCATGAACAAGGCATAGACCTTGGCATACCTTTTCATCAGGGTCACCGAAGTCACCGTTGGTGTCATTGGCTATGCGTGAGGGAGGACCTCAACAATCAAGGAAGACAAAGGGTCTCGGTACTTCCTCGGAGGTCACGCATCCCAATTTGTTGCCCCCGAAGATCACTTAATCGACAATCTCTTGCCACTAAGCTACACTCTTGTGGTTCTTCACAAACATGAAAGACTAAGGTTCACATTACCTTGAGCATGTTTTGGGCTCTCAAAGCATCATTATTTGCTTTCAAAACCTATTATAAAGCATTTTCAGTGTGATTTTTGGAGTCATTTTGGAGTACTTTCATGCATAGTTCTCATTACATATCATGAAGAGTGCTCTTTTGTACTATTCTAACCATGAATATTCATATTTGGGGCTTTGTGTTTAGCCATACTAGTAAATCTATAGGCTTCTTGAAATCTTTCTAGTTGTGGGGGGAGTAGCCACACAAATTTATGAGGGTTTTGAGCCTAAAGAACAAAGTTGACAAACACTTGTAGGTGTTGTTGGCTAGTATTTGGGTTGTGAATTCAGCCTTTCACTACCATTTTACTGCATATATTGAGCAGATACACACTATGTATGCTTCTATGGATACGCCTTATGTATGTCCATGTGGCCATTGATATAGAAGTTACATATTTACTTAAAGCCTTTGAAGTTGATAAAGAGGATCGTGGTAAGGTTTTCTTAACTCGGAGACACCCAAACATCAGGGTCTCTTTGGTGAGAGAGGTGGAAAACATACCGAGCCTCACCATAGGAGATGTATGATACTTGCTCATAGGTGCTTGGTAAGCCTAGTTGGCTTCTTTTGGTTAAGTGGTTATATGCAGTGGAGTCGATGATTTACCATGTAGGTTCGCATGTCAGTACTTTGCAAGTTTGCGAGTTTTTTTGACATTGGCCATTGCTCATTTTGCAAAGGAGACTCTGGTAAAAGTTTTCCAAATTTCAGTTTTTTCAACTATATCGTGATGTTAGCCATCGGAATGGACTGACCTAACTTTGTAATTTATATTATGTAATAGGAGAAGGGTTTGTTTACTTAAGAAATATGAAGAGTTATTTCCAAAATTTTGGTGGCTTATATATATTGAACTATGGAATGGTGTGAAGTAGCAGAAAAGATGAGAAACAGAACGATGGAGTGTAATCTGTCTGTGCGGAACAGTTAGTTCGTAATTAAAGAGAAAAGAATCTATCTTACAAAACTATCAAAGAATGTGGAAGTGTCTTTAGTGTTGTATTGAGTCTGAAGATAAGAAGCAAAGTATTGTATGTAATATTTACGATGCAGTAATTGTTGTTGTAACTTAGTTCCGATATTAATTCCAAAGTCTACAGTGAGTCCGAAAGCACCCAAACAATTTGGCGAGCTCGATGGGATGGGGCTTGTTTTGAGATGTAGTTTCTCTAGTTGAATTGATGCCGCTGTAGAGTGGCAAAGAGTGCCTATGCAATGATCGGCATCAAGAGTATCACGATAAATTTATCTAGCAAACCTTAGAAACTTTATGTCTAGAAGATATTTCACTTGTAGAGGTAGCTGCAAAGATCCCAGAAGAATTGCTATGATGGGTGGAAAATGGAGTCTTACCACAGACAATCTTGGATGGCTAGATATTCGCCTATTGCTCAACCCAATCCCCTAGAACATGATTTTGAAGAAAGGACGTGGAATAGAAATCCACTTCGGAGATCGAATTACACACATTAAAAAAGGATGTGAAATAGAAATCCACTTCCGAGATTGAATTACACACATTTCTATGGATGAACCTAAGAGGATCCCGCTGTTAATGTTTGGACCTTTGAGAATCAGTACGCTTGTAACCATAGGCTACTACAGGATGATGATCACAAATTACAAGTATTCTAAGCTACTCTCGTTGGGGATGCGGTCAAATGCTTAATTGAACATCCTCTAGATCATTTTCTAAAGTATGATGACTTAAAAGAGGCATTCTTGGAAAGATTATGGACTACAAAAATCATTTTGAAATTATATGCTACCTTATAGTATATGATCCAAAAGGGTACGGTGGAGTAGTATGCTGCAGATTTCATATGTACAATGAGACAATTTCCAGATGATGGCTGCCCTTTAGAAGAATTGTTGTAGGATTTTTTTATGGATGGATTGCAACTAGCAATAAAGGGGAAACTTTACATGTACACATTAGAACAAGGCCAAAATGTAGACCACATAATTGATCTAGCAAAAAGAGTGGACATAAAAATACAGTTGGCTGATTTGGGTTCCGAAAAAATAAGCGCCCTCACAAAGAAAAGTTCTAATCTAGTCCAACAATTGTACTATCTACGATGCCAAAATATGCGCCATATTACTACACTATACTACCCCATTTGCAACAAAAATAAGCACACTTTGGAAGAATGCATGTTCAATGGCAAAAATACTCTTGTCATAATGGCACAAGTTGAAGCCCCTTCGTGGAAGGGCAATGGTGTAGTTTATAAACCTCCAATCCAATCTGGATAATGGACCGAGAGTCAAGATGCAAGATTGTCCAGGCAATCTCAGTTATCCAAATCCCATTAGTTCTAGGATCAGCGGAGGTTTTACCAGCCTAATTTTCAAGACTATGGTAGAGGTTGCCCATCTCGACAACCAAGACCTAGCAATTTTAGAAATCACCTAGTTCAATGCCAGTTTTGTTTGTAGTATGGACAACAAGGATTCGAATATGACGAAGCAAAGGAATATGAACAAAGGAAAAAGGAAGCTAAAGTCAAGGCTCCTATGGAAAATGTAGTGATCTTGGAATACATGGAACTTTCAACAGTTGTTATTACAAGATCAAAGCAAGAGTATGCGACCGCACAACAAGTCGAGCACTACTCGCTAGTAGAGCAGAAGAAACATTTGATGAAAGAAGTCCAGTGAGCTAAGGAGTTCCCACCATATTATGTTGACCCAAAACAAGTCATTGGAGTTAGCAATAGTAAAGGTTTGACAAGAAAGACAAGTAAAAGAAGTTTGCAAAGAGTGGAGACTCACAAGGATAGAGTTGTAGTGAAGGAAAGTGGCACCTTTGGACACTCAACTGAGCCTGTCGTGTCAGGATTTCAGAATTTGAGTTCCAATTTACAAAACCCCAGGATTGGAATGCAAGATCAGACTTCAAGCAAATCACAGGACCCGAGTGTTCTAGAATAGGTAATTTCATATGAAGGAAATCCCTAGCACTTATTAAGCAAATCACAGATTCAATTATCCCTAAGTGCTTTGCTTGAATTAGTTCCAACATTCAAAGAAAAGTTACTGAATTAGTTACAAAAGGAACATGCTTCGAATCTGTTCCAGAAAGCAATTGTCGGCATGGTCAAAGAAGTATCGAATAAAGTGTTGGACTATGCACTCCCTACTATTAGAGTATGGTATAAAAACAAGGCAATTATGAAAGGATTGATTGATGGTGGATCTAGTATCAATATTTCCTCTACGGCTACTTGTAGACAAATGGGCTAGACTAGCATCGAACCTGCTCCATTCTTTGTGTGAATGGTTGACCAATCGAGAGTGCATCCAGTGGGACTTATCAAGGATATTCCGATCGTAATTTCCCACATCATCTTTTCCATTACCTTAGTCATGCTCGAACTCAATGGGAAGAATTTGGACTATAATCTATTGTTGGGAAGACCCTAGTTGCCGAATGCCAAGGTAAGATAAAACTGGGCTACCAAAACTATCACCTTTAGGAAGGGACACACCATATTTTTGGTTCAGTTGGAGGAAGAGCAGTTTTTTCCTCCCAAAAATAAACCAGTACTTGTGGAGACACCTCATATGCTAGACGCACTCAAGGAGGATGAGGAACAACAATTTTTAGAGGCTAATTGGGACTTACTATCATTTGGAGTCGTAGATGTCGAACCAACTGGCAACTCCATTTGTGGTGGCATGGTAGCATTGATTTGCATAGAGCTATTGCACCCTATATTAGACCAAGATGCTAACCTAGTGATCAAAGATCCTATGGAGCTGGGAAAGATACGTGTCAAGGAAGATTTGCTCGAAGTCATGAATTTGGGCACACCAGAAGAACTCCAACCGGTGAGAATGTATGGAGCTTTTTTCGAAATCCCAGACCGCTTTGATTGCCTTGCTCAAAGAATATAAAGATGTGTTTGCCTCGACTTATGCACGTATGAAAGGTTTGGATCCATGGCTTTACCATCACAGAATTCCACTTAAGTTTGATGCAACTTTGGTGATGTAGCAATGGTATAGGATGAATCCAAATTTTGTAGAGCAAGTAAAGCATGAATTGGACCACCTATTTAAGGTGGGATACATTGCTCCTATCGAGAATCCGGAATGGGTATTTGTGTACCTAAGAACCAACTTAGGGACTTGTGGAGAAAGAGACTATACCTCAATCCCCCTCAAGTGCATATAGTGGGGATTCACGCTTTAATTGTCAATCTGATGAGTATACAAACCTAGCCGAGTGTATGAAGACATGCATTCAAATGACGATCAATGCAAATGAATTACTCAAAGAGTGCAAACAAGGCAAAGACTAATCCAAACAAGTTTCAACTGTCAGTCATGGTGTCACGATACTTGGAACAACAGCCAACAGTAAATTGAGCTTTTCTCTCAGCTCCGAACTCCAAATATAGTGAATAGGATATGCGTTTCGAAGCTCTCAAGAAGACGCATCCAGTGGCGGTATTTTCACTCAATTCTGACACTTCTACTTCAAGTTATGAGCAAAATACTCAGTCGTAGGAATGACCTTCCTACACTTCAGCACTTTCTACACTTCGCACACACCTTAACAACTGCAAACATCAACTTTCATGGATAGACAACACTTCCCTACACTCTTTCCAAGCAATACACAAGCATACAAGCTCACAAGGAAGAAGATACAGGGAGGAGAAGACATACATTCGAATTTCTGTGCTCTTGATTCTCACAATGGCAAAAGTCTTTACAAAGAGTCACAAATTGACTTATATACTTGTGCCCTAACATTGGTCCTTTCACACAAGAGATCGGCACTTTATTCACTAAAAGGCTAATTTCCTACTAATTTACATGGGTAAGCTTCTAATCTTCTGTGGGGATGCATCTAGAGTACTCCTATAGTGCATTTACAACGGAAAATATATTACAAGAATGGTTATAATACAAAAATAAGGTGTCCAAATCGAAAAAATTTTGGGGCCCTTCTTTTTCTCTGCCTTGTGCTTTCTTTGCTCTGCAACACTCTCCTCCTCTTCGTCTCTGTCGTCCCTTGACAGGCTTTACTTCTTATCTTCAGTTTGTTGTCCGCATGCATCTTTTGGTCAGTTCGGCCTACTGGTTAGACTGGCATTACGTTTTAAGGGCCATGTCCTTGATTCTTCTTTTACATTATTTGGGCCTGATGCATTTGTACTGCCTGTTCTTTTCTTTTCATCACCTGCAATCCTTGGTCAGTTCTGTTTGTTGGTTAAACAGGTGTTCGGTTTTGATGGCCTCTTCTTAATTCTTGATTTACATCCTCTAGGCCTGATGTATTTGTCTTGCCTTATAAGTCGGGTTGCCACGCACGCCACCAGTGGAAGGTATGAGGATGTGATGCTTCAGTCTTCGATCTAGACCTTCCAAAGATCAAGAGGTTGAAGCACCCTCCTGTGGTTTCGGAACCGCTCGATATCTTCTTGCACTTCTTCATGGATACTTTCCTGGCCCTGGTCCCTACTTCCACCTTCGTGCTTTGCCTTGATGCGTGCCCCTGCGGGGCTCTGTGCAGAGATGGTTGTTGCGCCCCTGCGGGGCTTCTTGCAGAGATATGTCTTCAGATATGGATCTTTCTATTGAAGCTTCTTTCGTTGTCTTCTTCTTTTCTTCTTTTTGGTTGATTCTCCCTGAACACTGCCCCCCTCCTGAACTCTGTCGTCCCCAACAGGCTTTGACAGTCGACGGGAGTATGTTCTATATAGTTTTTGCTTTGTTTCATTAAGCAAATTTGCTTAACGTATCATTAACTATTTCCACTGTTCTGCCTTTACTCCATCGTTAGGTGGCTGTCTATGGTCGGCGAAGAAGCTCAGCTCATATGCCACTAATCTGGCATTCAAATTAGATGACATCTTTAAAAAGATTTCGGAATCTATCTCAAAAAATCCTGTAAAAAATGCTTCCTCAAACGTTTGCATATATGTACTTGGCAAGAACATGATCCTGGAATAATAAGCCATTATGGTTGGTCGGCTAGGCATAACAGACAGATCAAAAATGAGGATCTCTTTTCCCTGATTAATACCAATGAAATTCAAAAATGTATAGGCCGCGTGTTTGAAGACCTTCAATACTGTAAGTATCATACTGAGTATTTTATTTGTCATCTTTATAGTTAAATCGGGTACTGTTGCATAACTTGCAGCCAAAATTCAATGGTTTTTACCATGTACTCTTCCGTCGGTAGATAATTATGTGGCGGACTTGGAAGCAGAGGGTAATTCAGCCACTGTTTATTTATAGAACCATTTTTTTGCATGTCCAAAAATTCCCTGGTTTCTCTTCGACGTGGTATAGGACAAAATGAAGGGTTTACCTGTAGGAAATATGGTGCTGCTTGCCAATGCACCCGTAGTGTAGGATGTTTCTCCAAAAATTTTCTTCTCCAAACAGGTTGTGCAGCTTCAAATTCTTCTTGAGTGTAAGTGAATGTGTCATGTTTAAAGTTTAGCTGCTCGTCTGGACTTGTCTTTGTAATCTTCTTGATATAGTGTCTTGTTTTCTCTTTCAATAATCCGTACGCAATGTGAAAGGCTTCATTATCTTCTCTAAGTCTTTACCTTTAATCTTTGCTTCTTTGATGACTTCGTTTTCAAAACTTTCTGTCAACCGGGACACCAATAGTGCCCGTTCCTTCTGACTTATTTCTGTAGTATATGGCATTGGATGATCATCATGTATGCCCGCCATCTGTTCGTGTATTGGAGAATTATAAATCGGGGGAGATAGAGGACGTACCTCTACCTCGTCAGTAGGATTCTCTTTTGTTGGCCTCTACTGGTGTCCCGATTGGTGCTTTTTGTTTGACTGGGATCTCTAATTGTGCTATGCGTTCATTCTTTTCTTTCACTTCTTGCATTGCTGCTCTGAGCGCTTCCTTTGCTACAAGGAGTTCATTGCCAATTTTTGCTATATTGTCCATGTTTTCGCTGTAACTTGTTGCAAGTTTCCCATGGGTTGTATTCAATTGTTTTTGGAGCTCGGTGGTGTCTTAAATGTACTTCTGCTCCCATTCGGTTCTTAATGCTTGCTCTTGTTGTAGCAATTCTGTATATTTTTTGAGAGGTTGATCGTATAGCAATGACTTCATGAGTTCTTTATTTCTATTTCGTAAACTGTCATTTTCTTCCATGTATACCTTTAATTGGGTCTCGAGCAAGGTGCTTCTAGCTTTCATTCTCTCTTTGTCGGCCTCGCTGGCTTTATGTAATCTTTGTAGGTCTGTGAGTTGTGCCTGGAGTTGGTGATGCTGGGTCATCAATGTATCACATTGTGTCTTTACTCAATTGCTTTGTCTGCAATCTCTTTCTCGGCCTGGATTAGTTGTGCGGATAGTTGTTCACTCATAATTTGGAACTAATTCTTTTCCCTCATGGCTTTGTCATAGTCTGCATCTGTATCCATCATCTGTTGTTGTGTATACATGGCCGTTTGTATCATCTGCTTGACCACAGGTTTCAATTGTGTGACATCCACATTTAACCATGTTTTTGGGATACTCGGTTCTGCTCCTCTTGTCACATCTTTTCCTTGTGCTATGTGTAATGTAGTGTCATGGGGCTGCCTAATGTGGAGTTGTATGCTTGGCTCAGCCTCCATGTGGTTGATCTTGCTTTGTGGTGTATCGTCTGGCACCTCGATCATAGTTGGCGCTTTTTTTTGTAGTAAACTTGAGTCTGCATTCACTGGAGTTTGTATTTCTTCTTTGATAGGTGGCCTGGGAGTTTTATTATTCATGGGAACTTCCTTCACACTTATCTTTGATTGGTCATTTAGTTGAATTACATGCACATTGTCCACATGTTGTTCTATGTTTTTCGCTTGCGACTGTTGGTTGTCAAGTGTGACTTCAACTTGATTAATTTCCGTCCATTCTTCCTCATGAGTTTCTGTCCTTATATCAGTATCCAATGTATCTTTCTCAGGGCTAGATTCATCGTTGGAGCTTGAATCTTCTAAGCCCAGTGCTTTATATCTGGCGGCTTGTTCTAGGGTCTTTTCTTTACTCTGTTGTTGCTTTTCTTTACTTGGTTGTCTGTAGTGATGACCTTGAATATTTAGATTCACTTGCCCTTGCATGTATTGATGTGTCTCTTCTAGGGCTGCGAAGAGGTCTCTCTTTGTGATTGGTATTTGTGCTACAGGAATCTTTGGTAACGTATGTGTCCTCTTTGACTGAGGTGTAGCTTGGGATTCTTCCTCTCTCAGGCGCTTTGTACCCCTCATGGGTTTCTGTGAATTGGTTCCTGCTTCTTCCACGGCAATAGTTGCTTTCTTTTTCTTAGGAACCGTAGCGGACTTGGCGTATTTGGCTAACCCTTCTGAGGTTGGCATCTCACGTAGGCAGTTTTTCATATCAAGTGCCTCATATATGAGTAAGGTCAAAGCTGAACTGCCATTGAGAAACTTCTTCTGACCCCACTTCTTCTTGGCTTCAAATAATCGTTCTTGAACGTAAGGCATCATGTTTAATTTATTGCCAACTTGCCTCATAGCATGTGATAATAGTTGTAGGACAATCTTTTGCGGGGCTTTGTATCTATGCATACTTGGGAAACAGAAGTGCTGATGCACTAAGCGGACAGCATCTTCAATATCTGTTCTGTTAATATCCAAAAAGGATCTCTTTTTTGGATCATGACATTCCTCTTTGACATTGGTGATTCCTTCTTGATTCCATCCGAAAGCTTTGTTGATTAATTCATGAGTGAATTGTATGGTTTTCCAAGTACCCACTTTGTCCAATACACGTGCCTCAGGAACTGATATCCTATTCGCTGCAGGCTGAAGTGTGTTCATCACTTGCGTGCATCTTTGAAAATCTAGCAAATAAATAGGCAGTTTTAGAAATGCCTTTATTCCTGCTTGTGTCCAGACATCCACCATGTGAGGTAATCCTTGTATAATAGTCTTGAAGTCTTGCGACATAATAGGGAAGTAGTGATCCCTATCCATGATCTTTATGGTTGCCATGAAAATAAGGTCCGACACCGGTTGGTCATCCAGAAACCAATGGCCTCTTGCTTTTGTTATGGACTCTAGTGGAAGAAGCTGGACCTCTTCCTCTTGCATAGCTTCGGAATTAGTAGATGCCATCTGCACTCAATATAGAGTATGAATTAGTGGCCATATAGTATCAGAAATCCTCCTTCATTTGTCTTTCCTAAGATTGACATTGCTCCGAGTGAATGGTGTCGTCCCTTCCCCGTGGGTGTGAGAAAGGTAATACCTGGGATTTTTCATTTTTTTAAGGTATTTTTATGTTTTTTTCTGAAAGAAAAACAGAAAAGTGAGTTCATAGCCGAAGCGTTTATTAAATTTTCTAGTAATTTTCTTTAAATTATGTACAAGTGCTCTCCTATTTCCCAAGAGGGAAATGTGCTTCACTATCCTGACATAGAAGAATATTGTGCCGAATGTGTGGCCTTGTAATGTGGCCCTATCATGCATACTTTGGATTCTGTTAACTCCCAATGTGTGCAACTTGGAGTATTTGTTTGATGCATGCAGCTCGTAGTGCTTTTCGGCGTCCAAATCTGCTTCACTCTGTTGGGATGAATTGTATTTTCAACATTCTTGATGAATGTGGGTCTTCTTATGTTGTACATCTGCTTGTGCTGATGTTTGAACCTTGGAATAGTTTTTGGTGCAAATGTATACTCCTTCTCTGTCCTGCAGTTGTTCATCTTTGGTTGTCTTGCCTTTGGAGCATACTGATTTTTCTTGAGCCTTGACTCTTCCTTCTTGATGATTGTCCTTTGAGCGCATGACTTGGGAATCCATATTTGTGTTCGGTCCGACTGGGCGGCTATTACTCTCTTTGGAATCCACGGTCTAGCAATTCATTGTTGATCTCAGCGTCCAAAGTCATTTGTCTGCTTCTTCGCTGGATTGTTCTGATGTCGATGATGTTTCTGTTGTAGAAGATATGCAGCTACTTGATCCTTCCTTATCCAAGCTTGTCTAGTGTGAGGAATGGGGTATATTCTAATAGGTACAGACTTGTGATGATCCTGAGAACTAATCTCTCTTGTGCCTGGTGCTTCACTAAGGTTGGTTCCAAATTGAATGGTACTCTAGTGACTTGCTAGATTAGAAGATGGTGTGCAAGCAAAATTCGGTGTGTCCTCACATGAAACACTTGATGAAGGGGTTTCCATAGTGCTAGTGAACATACATGCATCACTTTGTTCATTTGAGTGAGTTTTTGGCTCTATACTTGCGGCTTTGATTGGTCGTTCGTCTAGCATGCTGAATACTTCACGATGTCCTATCTTGGCTGAGATGTATCCTAAGGCCAATTGAATAGTCACCTCATATTCGTATATCCAGTCTTGACCTAACACTAGCTCTTCCAATAAGTCTTGATCGTGACATACTAAGAGTTTTTGTTCCATAGTGTTGTTGCCAAGGTGTAGAGGTAAGGTAATCTCTCCTATACACGTGGTGATCTTTCCTCCTATTCCAATCAGATGTGCCTTTGATGGACGTAATTCCTCTTTGAGTGTTTGTGACAATGAATACTTGATACAACTTATGGCGGCTCCTGTGTCAATGAGAGCATCCACTAAGTGGTACTCCATTTTTCCTGCTCCCACATTCAAATATGGTTGTGTCCTCTATTGACCTAAGTTTTCAGTGGCTCTAAAATTAGCCATTGGGATGAGTTCTTCTCCTAGTCGATATCTCTCATCTCTCTCTCTCTCTCATCCACTCTTTTCGTTTCTTGATTCGTTCTAGTGCTTCCTGTCTCGCTTCTTCTCGTATCCTTTCCTCCTCAATGCGTCTATTCTTGCCCTTGATTAATCGTGACATTGTTTCTTCAGTCAATGGTTCTAGATATTTTTTCACTCGACATCCACTGATATAGGTTACTTCTCCATCTAGAGTTGCTAAGCTGATGACTCCACTCGTGGATATACGATTGATGATCAACGGGCCATATCCTCTCTTTTGCAACTTCTTAGCGTGTTGTTTCAAAGTATAAACCAACACTAAATCTCCTTCCTTCAAATTTTTATCTTTAATATGAGCATCAAAATATGCCCTCTATCACCTTTTAGCAGCATAAATCCCTGCTACTGCTTGTAACCTAGTTTCATGTAGCTTCTCTATTTGATCCAATTGAGCTGAGAGTTCATGTCCAGTCCACTCGTAAGTTGTTGCTACTCTGAGAGTGGGTATTAAGAAATCAATTGGGAAAATAGCATTTTGTCCATACACTAAGTTAAAAGGAGTAGTGCCTATGGCGGTTTTGTAGGCTACTCGAAATGCCCATAAAGCATGATGTAATTGTTTATCCCAATCAGATCTACCATTGTTTACAATTTTTGTGAGAACTGTGCATAAGATTTTATTGGAACTTTCGGCTTGTCCATTGGCTTGTGGGTGATAAGGGGCTGATTTCTTATGAATTACCGAGAATTCATTCAGTAAGGCTTCTATAACTTCATTCACAAAGTGCATCCCTCTATCACTCACAATTTCTATCGGTAGTCCAAATCTAGTGAAAACATTCTCGAAGAGAAACTTGGCCGTAGTTCTTGCGTCATTTTTCTTGGTTGCTTTGGCTTCCACCCATTTGGTCAAATAATCAGTGGGTACAATTATGTATTCGGCATGGGATCCTTTAGCTGGGGGGCTAATAGGTCCTATGAAGTCTATTCCCCATTTAGTAAAAGCTCTAGCACTCATCATGGGTTTTAGTGGCATTTCATCCCTTCTAATTGGATATTTTGTTCGTTGACATGTATCACATCGTTGAACATATGTGGCTGCATCCTGATGTAGAGTTGGCCACCACATTCCTGCAAAGAGAATCATTTTTGTTGTCTTATCTGCAGAGAAATGTCCTCCTGCAGCTCTTGTATGTGCCATCTCTAAAACAGCAAGATACTCGTCTTCAAGAATGCACATTTGCAAATGATTATCTCTTCCTCGTTTAAAAAGTTGTTTTCCTATAAGAGCATAGTCCTTACTTTGTTCTACAAGTGCTCGTTTTCTTGCTAGAGTGGCTTCTTCTGGGTACTCTTGGGTCTTTAAGAACTTCACCAGAGCCATGCTCCATCTTGGTGCTATAGTGGAGTAGCATAGAGTGAAGTTCTCTTATTGATTCCATTCTTGACAGGTTGGCCAAGCTGATACATAGTTATGCGCATCCCTCTGCATGGTTGGCCAATATATGTCCAATCCCATTAGTGTTTGCCATGTTCCGTTCACATTTAGATGAGTTTTCCATTGATTTACATGTGCTTTCTAAAGCCACATTTCTTGTTCCTCTTCTTCTACGCATCTCATGAGTAATCCATTGGAGTCTTGATGATATAAGCTTCCAGCAATGATATGAAGGTTTTTAGTCTTCCATAGGTCTTGAGTTCGGTTTGGTGTGATCGCATCTTTAGGTCCATGCGTGAGTATAGGGATCAACTTTTCTGCCCATTGGGGACATACTTCGAGATTAAAAAGCTACGTATCTGGCAAATCATCGGGTACTCCTATGGGTGGTTCACCGTGTGTCATTCTTGATAAGTGATCCGCTCTTATGTGGGTATTTCCTTTCTTTACTACTACCTCAAAATCAAATTCCATCAACAATAAAAACCATCGTACTAGTCATCCTGTATTACAAGGCTTATTGACTAAGTACAGTAGGGCTTGATGATCAATGAAGAATTTGAATTTGTTTGCCAAAAGGTAATGTCGGAACTTTTGTACTGCATACACCATCCCTAGGCCTTCTCTTTCGGTTGTTGTATAATTACGCTCCGCTTGATTTAATTGTCTACTGGCATAGGCTATAGGGTGGTCTAACTTTCTAGTATCTGCAGGTTGAGCTAAGATGCAACCAATGGCAAACTTAGAAGCATCCACGTGAATATGAAATGGCTTGTTCCAATTGGGTACTCAAAGGATTGGTGTTGAACTCAATCGACTCTTTAATTCATTAAAGGCTTTCTCACATTCTTCAATCCAGTTAAATTGTGTCAATACTGCATAGAGAGGTCTAGCAATTATGGCATACATATGTATAAATCTTCGGTAGTATCCACAATGTCCCATAAATGCTTGGACTTCTTTAGCAGTCTTTGGTCTCGATAAATCCAGAATTACTTTGATTTTTTCTTCATCTGTTGAGATTCCATTCTTAGAATATGTCCTAATATCTTTCCTTGTCGAACCATGAAGACACATTTTTCTAGGTTGAGGCATACTCGATATTGTCGACATTTGGCAAAGATCTTTTCTAGTTCAGGGATATGCTTTGATCGTATCGCTGAATAAGTACATAAATCATTTACGTATACCTCCATACTCTTTCTCAGGAACTCTTTGAATACATGGCACATCAATCTTTGGAAGGTGGCTGGGGCATTAGTTAGACCGAAAGGCATAACCTTAAAGGCGTATACTCCCCATTCAGTTGCAAAGGTTGTTTTATGTTGTTCTTCAGGAGCAATGGCTACCTGATTATATCCTGAAAAGCCGTCCATAAAACTATACACTTCCTTCCCTGCCACCCTCTCCAAAAGATGATCCGTAATGGGTAATGGGTAACTATCTCTTATGGTAGCGGCATTTACTTTTTCCAGATTTATGCATACTCTTAACTTCCCATTCTTTTTCGGTACAACCACCAAAGGTGATACCCATTCCGTGTGTTCGATCTCATATATGAATCCAGCATCTAACAACTTATCTATCTCTTCCTTTATCTTTGTTGAGTACACATCATTGTATGTATACGGTCTTTGTTTAGATGGTTTGGCTTCGGATGTCATAGGGATTCTATGAGCACATATAGATGGATCTACTCCTTTCAAGTCCTTATATGTCCAGGCAAAGACATCCCGGTATTCCCTTATGAGGCGTATTAACTCTTGTTCTTCCTCCATTGAGACATCCTGTCCTATGAAAGTACATCGCTCCTCTCCTTCCTCTAATGTTACTACTATCTTCTTGGTTTGCTCTTAGTTTTCGTATGCTATTCCCGGCTGTGCTTCTCGTTTTGGCATTTGAATAGCAATTCTTCTCTCTTCTACTTCATATTTTTTGAAGTGTGCAAGTACTTCAAATTGGTCTTGAGGCTTGTTTTCTTCATCAATTTTTTCTTTTGCTAATCCAAGCTCCTCTTCCTGTGTTGGTTCTTGATTTATTTTATTAGCTATGACACTTATTTCTTGAGTTTCATTTTTTGTTTCCATGTGTTCTTGCTCCATTTCAATGCTCTCGTAGTCTTCCTTCCATTCCTTTTCTATGACTTCTCCTTCTTCAGCCTCCTGAAGGACTACCACATATAGACTAACGTCATATCCTTCCTCATCAATGCATTCATTCATGGTTATTACCTCTTCGTTTACACACACATCAAGAGTAGCTAAAATCTCCATCCAACCATGAGGTTCAAATTCTTCATCTAAGAATATTTGAGGCATATAGGCTGGATCTTGTACTGATCTAGCAACTCCTTGCTTTTACTGCCATCCTTTTCTCCTATCCTCCTCCTTTTTCGTAGTTTGGCATATCCATAGATGAGTGTCTTCGTTCATCCATGACTGATCGCTTGAACCTATACTATGAATCGATTGATTATCTTCCTCCTTATGAATCTGATTCCATTGTAAGGGAGGAACATCTTGATATGTGTATGTGTGGAGATTTATTCTTGTGGTGGTTCCTTCATGCTGTAAGTATACTCCGTCTTTTCCCCAATCTTGCACTACCTTTAGTTGCCTCATGAAAGGTCTTCTAAGTATCATTTCATAATTGCTAGGCCTTTCAAATTGACAAATCGCTAAGGTGTGCTCGAACGCAACTCCGCAAGTGGTAAAAACTACTCGTTCTAATAGTCCCAAGGGTCGTTCAGTGTGTGCATCTGCCATTTGTATCTTCATGCATGTTGGTCTTAGAGCTGGTTTTCCCCATTTCTCCCATATTTCTTTAGTTTCTATTCCTACTCCAGCTCCTGTATCTAAAATGGCTTTGGTGGTGTAACCCCTATAGGTAATTGGAAGGCAAGCATTTCCTTCATCTCCCTCACTAAAATCTCCAACCTTATCGATTGGGATCTTCATAGTGTTCACTTCATCAGATATCTCTTTTTCTTCTGTCTTGATCTCCAATTGACTGGTTAGTTTCTCCTTCAAATGTGGTTTGATCTTTAAAAGTTCTTCCAATGTTAGGGTACAAGGGACTTTTACTTTTTTTTGAGATGTTGTATGATATCCGATGTTTGGACTGATGGGTTAGGTTCTTTTTTTCTCATTGAGGGAATGCGGTATAATTCTGAATTATGTTTGTACTCCCCTGTGTAATTTGGCAAAACCTTTACACTATCATTTTCTTCATAACTTGGATCAATTGGTATGATTTCTTCTGAATTCAGTTCAGGTATTGATTCCTCTATTCCATCTTCTGCTTCTAGCTCCTCGAAGAGTGGTTCTATTCCTTCCACTTTCTTCCATCTGTCTTCTTGGACTCTTGCCCACAAATCTTTAGGCCATTCCCCTTATACTTCGGGAACTATGGAACCTTCCCTTTTATCCTCACAATAATTTCGAGGTGTGGGTGTGTTCACCTCTCTATAGCTTTGATTGTTTTCCTCAGTTTTGTCTGGGGTCTCTCTACCTTTGGCTCTAGTTATTGCTTTCAATGGCACGGTGTATTCCTTATCGTTATCACATTGATTTGCATATTGGATGTAACCTTGTTGGGATTCTTGGGGCAATCTCTGAAAAGGTGTTCTTTACCACAGTCATTACAGTATCCTTCCCAGACTCACTGGGGTGGTGGTGGGTTTGGTAGTGTACATTCTCTGATATAATGATCACCTCCGCATCTATAACATGGTCCTCTAGGTACAGGCGGTCTGTTCATAGGTCGGGGGGGTATGGGTGCTCTTGGAGCTGTGTACATTAATGACACGTAGTCCTTCTCATATCCATAGGAACTATTTGGCATTTCCATGCCATAGGCATATGGTTCGTACATTTGCCCATATTCTATCATAGAGCTTTCATAATTGGGATAGTTTCCTTGACTATGGTCATAAGATGAGTCATATGGTTCATTACTAGTCAATGGTGTGGCTGGGACTATCGCTCTCTCTAGGTTTTCTTCAGGCTGAGCTATTTTCACGGGGACAACATTCTGAGGATGGGGTGGATGTTGTCCTAACACCGGTTGAGGTGGATTGTACCCTTGATAAGCATAAGGTCGTGGTACCGGTACCTGCTGCTGATATGTGGGATACCTAAAGGCTTCACCTCCTTGATCTCTCTGAGGGTATCCGTAAGGTCTCATGACAGGTTGCATGGGTCTTGATTGCCTATTGTAAGGACAATTTTCTGCACTGTGATTTGTATATTTTTGTTCTATGCTACAATATTGTAGAGGTCCTGGAACGGGTGGTCTATTGTAAGCGTAGGCAGGTGGTGGGACTACTCCCCTAGTGCACAAATGAGATGGATGATCACCTCCACAATGCATACATCTTCTAAGCATGGGCACTCTCATTGGGTTGTTGGGGTAGTTCCTCTGTCCTTGGACATTCAGCTTCTTTGCTACTAGGTCGGCTATTTCCTCAACATTGTTCTTAGGGTTCGATGTGCTACTTGCTGAATCTTCACTCTTCATACTACCTTGAGGTATCTACAGATCCTCCGCTAGATTGTCCTCTAGGTCAATACATTCTTTCATGCATTCTTGCAAAGTTTGAACTCTCTTTACATACACCAGAGATCTTAATGATCCGTTCAATAATCCTTCCAAAAATAATGACACCATTTTATTTTGGGTAGATCTCTCTTCTACTGGGCATCTATCCACATACTGCTTGAATCTTCTTGCTGCCAATCTCATTGATTCCGTAGGAGCTTGCTTAAAGCTATGGATTAATGAAGAAGAATTATTTTTAATTCTAGACTTAGTGAATTCTTCAATCATTTCTTGATAGACTTGTTCCATGTTCTGAAAATCATTTGGATCTAATGGTTGGAACCAAGCTAAAGTTGTGTCTGTCAAAGTTAGACCAAGAGATTCATATTGGATCAAAAAATCTTCTACTTGTTCGGCTCTGATTACTTCCTTGAATTCAGCTATATGATTGTAAGGTTCACTAGAGCCATCATAATGATTTCTCATGCACTTGGCCACTTGAATTGGCCTTAATCTTCTTCCTCCTTCAGGCGGTCTAGGCATCACAGGGAAAACTGGTCTTCCAATGGGTATACCAGGTCCTCTTGCCACAGGTGGTCTCACTGGAGCAGGAATTCCATTCCATGGGTCAACAGGTGGCCGAGGCCGATAGTTAGGGTTATTTGTAGGCATAGCAAACTGCACATGTGGTCTAACCGGGATTTGAGTTTTTTGTGTTTGTCCTGACTGCTAAAATGAATTATTCTAAGAGGTTCCATGCGGGTTTTGTGAAGTAGTGGCTTGATCCCTCGGGGGAAACACTGGAATGTTCTGATATTTCAACCCGGCTCTCTCTGAATCTGTTAGGGGCCAATACCTCCTCTGGTTCTTCTCCAAATATGTGATAATGGTGGAGAAGTCAGGATCTTGTAACTCATGGACAGTTACTGGGTTAGGGGTTGCTTCCCATACATTAGGGAAAAAAATGAACCCTGCATGGGCCTTTTGGATTAAGGAGTGATTAGTGATGGACCAATGAGAGGAGGGTGGTGGACACAATCTATAGCCTATAAATCACTAGGCTGAAGGGGGATGAGGGGACAGGATTCCCCTATGTTCAAGTTTTGCCTCTAGAGAGAGAAAGGAATCTCGTAACTTACCTGGGCCCAAAAATTCAAAATTTTCAAAAAGTTATAAAACTCATCATAGCACCATTTAATGGTCCCCCAACCACTTTTTAAGATCAAAAGTGCTATTTTTGGGTTCTAAATCAAAATCCGTGCATGAACTGAAGTGAAAAAAGTGACTTTTTCAAAAATAACTCAAAATGCAACTTTCTCCCTCCAAAACCTCCCATTTTCATACCCAGGTCCCAAAAAGTCATCTCTTTCCACTACTTTCTCTCCCTAGCACACCATTGCAGCTCCTGCATCTCCATTTCTTTCTCTATGCATCATCTTCTTTGAATTCCTACTGTCATTTCCATAGCCTGATCTCCAATGGAGAAACCTAAATCTCATAGACGTCCAAAAGATGAGGTTATCGCGATAAAATGTCACAATATCAAGGCTCCAGAAGGATTTTGGTTAGGACAGGAGTTCTGCAAAGGTGCATGGGTGTACATGCAACCCTCTGGTGTTGGTCCTCACCGTGTGAGAGATCGTGGAAACTTGGATCTTCATTGGAAAGGGAAGTTACTAGGCTTCAAAAAGCTCAAAAATGGTGAAACTGTTGCCATTGTACAACATGTGTTCACAATGTCAACCATGAAATTGGAAAACTCAAACAAAATGAGATATCCTATCAACTGTAAGTATTACTCATTGACTTTTGTCCAAATTTCAGAATATACCTAGCTAAGTTGTGTATTTTTTTGTTGTAGACATATTTCCTTCTACCTTGGTGGAAGAACAACCACTTCATAGTCTTACAGGTACTTTCCAAGCATTGCATGCAGATGTTGGGTCGATAGTCTTTCCACAAGCCCGTCCTGCTCAGCTATTATGTGAGAGAGTTTTCTTTTACACACATACATATGTTGTACCCTCTTCATCAAATGATTTTGGCAAGTTAGAGATGATTAAGGTAGATTCTCTCTTAAAGCTTGAGTGGCCGCAACCTGATGTATGGACATTAACATCTTTGAAGCATAAGATGGTGTTGGACATACACAACTCTTTGAAATTTACAAGAGTTTCAAGATCTATAGGATTACATTGGTGTGTTCCTGTTCATTGTTTTGTACATTTATTTCAGATATTCACAATTCTAGAGACGTCAACAATGTTCATGTTAAAAGATATCACGTATGAGCAGGTAGAGTGTTTGCTAGGTGAAAAATGGGGACTTGTAGAAGGATGCACCAAAGGGGATAGATACATTTGTAAAATTGGTGCAAGAGGCATAGGATTTCGATACTTGAAACATCGTACTTCATTGTACATTAGATTCTATTATGATCGTTGGATGTGTAAACTTGGTGAATGGATACCATTACAAAGTTCTGAGGGTGTTTTAATTTCATTTGAAATTAAGATAAATCTACCCAACAATGAAATGGAAGTTATTTCAGTAAATCATCATTGGACTCTTGCCAACGTGAGAGAACATCTAGTAATCATGGGATTTGAGGATCTGGATCAATCAAAGTTCAGAATACAAGGGCATAAGGTAAGTAGCATATGGTATTTCTTCTTTTGTTTATACAAATTCTTACACTCAAATATGTTCATTTAAAGTTTTCTATTTGTCTGCAGATTGGTAAGAGGTTGGAGGATAAAATTAAAGTCCTCCTTGAATGGAGTGTGGATGGAACTCAACTTTCATTGTCATAGCTCAAGGACTATTTGAGTGCTACAGTGTACACACACCTATGTTCCATTTATAATCCTACATCTGCAACAATGTATTTAACATGCAAGACATGTAGCATGTAAAATTTTTTGATCTCAATATGATGTACAATTTGCCAAATCTTTGGTTTTTCCAATGGCAATTTATTATAATTTTAAAGTTCTGAGAATTTTTTTTTTCTATTGTGTTGTCGTGTATCTTATTCTGGTTAATGATTCTGTTCAATCTTTTTATGAGCAAAAGTTTTTTTTCTGAGAGTTCTGTGCATGATTGTTTTATTTGAAGGTATCAGTTTTAGTTTTAAAATGGGTCCCACTCACTTTAAAATTTTGAAACTACTATAAAAGCAACACTTATTCTCTCATTTCTCACTTTTGCAACCAAGAAGAGCTACAATCACTAGCAGAGTACGCACACAAGCTAGCATCACGCGCAATGGCTGCCGCATCCTCCAGTACCCTGCAACTCAAACGTCCACGTGAACTCTTCAATGAGTTCTTGGAATCAACTGAGTTCAAAGGTCAGAACCACTTGTATGACCTACTGTCTAGGGTCCCTGATCTAGACAAAACAATTCAACTGAACTCTGATGTGCTCAAGGAAATCATAGAGTTCCTTGAGTACTACATCTTGCGTTTTTCTATAGAAATACTGCCTTATGAGGGTAAATGGGTTCCATGTGACCTTCTACTCTACATACATAGAGGCGATGAAGCCTTCATGAAGCGCCTTAAGCGCTTCATGGCAATTGCGGAAACTGCTGGGCACTTACTAGATGACTCTGTGCCATTAGTAAAAAAACTTAACAAAAAGAAGAGGATGGGTACAAAGTACCTATCCTACACTGCAACAACATATTTTATTATTAATGAGGAGCCAGAACCTACACCTGTTGAGCTCCCAAACCTTGCCACTGGGGGTTTTGTTAAGGAGAAGAATGAGCCTCAACCAGAGGCCATAAATTTTTCCAAAGAAAGCATTACAATCCACCAAGAATTCCCTGGTGGTGTTGAGGATAAACTACATGTGCAATCAAGCATGGAGGAGGCCCCCCCTTCAAATCTCAACCCCTCTGAGCCCACATTACCAGAGGTGGAACTTGAATATCTCTCCTGCATCGTTGTGGATGGAGAGGAATTTATTTTACTCCATGACATTGAGAAGGCATTCGGTCTACATCTAGATGAATGCTTGAGTATTTTCTCCACAATGTCAGATGTTCCACTTGACAACACATCTGACATACTTGAAAAGAAGTCCATCCCACTTGGGGATTCTGTGGCAGACACCATATCAATGGTGTGTGCTGATATTTTAAATGATGACAACAATTCTACTACAGAGGAGGAGTTCAGTGCAGCACAGGAGAGGATACTGAAGCAAAAAATTCCTACATCCCATGTAGCAGAGCAGAGTGGCATGGCCCACTCTAGCATTGATCTTGATGCCCCTAGAAGAGGGGAGGAAGAAGACAAGCTTCATGATGTAAGTGGTAATTGAATTAAATCAATCGATAATTTTAAGTTAACATTGTAAGAGCTTGAATTCTCATTTGTTCTTAACAGGAAGCAATTGAGCTCGACAAGTTCGCAGCAAGGTCTGGTGGGGATCGAGCTTCTCGTGGGAGTGGTGCATCCTTGGCAAACTACATCGGAAAGTTGCCAAAGGATGATTTTGTTATCATACACAAAGACTACAGTCCCGATGGGCACTTCATCACTTGGTGCTTGAAGGCCCTTAGCAAGATTTTGTGTTTATGTACAATTACCCAAGGCACTAATTGTGTCATTTTGGTTAGGAAATCCTTAGTTGTAACTACTTTAGGACTTAATTTTAGAGGGAAAGTATTAGGGCAAATAGGTATCGCCATGAGTCTTGGAATGCAAGACCCCCATGTAATATCAAGATCTGTATTGACTTACCAGCTGCCTCAATCTCTCCAAAGGAGAAAGAAAGTTGTGGAGAAATTGAAGGCAGCTGAGAAATGATGTAATGTCTTGATAATACAAGCTTTTTTTTTCATCATTTGTCTAGTTCTGTTTATGAATGTGCTAAAAAATTGAACTTATCTTCTCTCCACAAATTGTATCTAATTGGGGGTCTTTGTATTTTGCTTTGGTCCTCTGTATGATTATATGCTTAAAAAAGGCCAAAAAAGCCCCAGCCACAGAAACGCGGGAAACAGCCCTGCAAAATTTTTGCAGGGCTGTTTCCCGCGTTTCTGTGGCTGGGGCTTTTTTGGCCTTATGTAGTGTTTTTAGGTGCTACAATACATAGGAAACTATGTAATTTCAGATTTTCAATTGGTTTTGGTATTATCAGGACCAGAAGTTTTCAGTAGGGTATAAACTCAGCCTTTAGTAGCTAAAGATCTCAATTCCTATAGGGTATAACCTCTTAATACCTAAACCCTTGCATCTCTACCATATGTCTTATGCTTACCAAAGACCAAATATTGCAAAAAAAAACCCCAGCCACAGAAACGCGGGATTCAGCCCTGCAAAAATTTTGCAGGGCTGAATCCCGCGTTTCTGTGGCTGGGGGTTTTTTGGTATTAAAAAGACATGTTGCACACCAGTATGTAGAAAAGGAACATATCTAGTCATAAAACAATAGGCAAGTGCATGCATGTTTAACTGAATCCATATATAACTGACTGAAAGAGAGAGAGAGAGAGTGAGAGAGAGAAAAGAGACAAAGAATATAAGTCAAAACAAAATTTTCTATTATCCATTGTATTACATCGCAAAGTAGCCTATCATAGGGTATAATATACACATCATGGGTTATTTCCTCTAATTCTTCTTGCTAGCTGAATGTCCTTCGGTTGTATGGTTACTCTCTTGGCATGGATAGCACAGAGGTTAGAGTCCTCAAGCATGGAGATGAGGTAGGCCTCAGCTGCCTCTTGAAGTGCTTCAAGTGCTATCCCTTGTATTCTTAGACCTGTTTGGTAGCTTTGTAGTTCCTCTTTCACTACCCTTGCAAAAGCTCTTCGTGGTATGAGTAGTTCAACAGACTTTTGGTAGTGTCGTATCTCTGCAAAAGCCCTGCAGTGCTTCCTTCGTCTTTGTGGAGCTCTTGGGTTGGGAGGTATGTTTGGCTGGCGTTGAGGTCGACGTCGAGGTTGATAGTTTTTTTTTCTCCGATGTACACGATGTGAGGGCCCAGCTTCATCTTGCACATTTTGTTGTTGATGTGGTTGTTGACTTTGCTCTCTTTCCTCCTCTGTTGGTATTTGCCCTTGTCCTTGTGGAAGTGTCTTACCTCCATGTGTCACCCTATGGCTCGTTGGTATTTGCATATCATTCCATGGTGGTTGATTGTTGCTTTCCTCATATGGGGATGACTCTTCGTCGCTCTCTAGTACACTCCTTCTGATCAACTTCTGTTTGGGTCTTGATTTGATGGGTGTCCTTGTTGGTGGCTCATCATCTGAAATGGCCTCTGATCGTCCTGGAGGATAATAATCTTGTCTATTGGAAACTTCATTTTCTCGCACTGAATTGCTCCCAGGTGGTGTGCCATTGTGTGACACAGGCACAGATGTGCTCTGGGAACCACTTCGAGGCCTTTGGGGGGGTTGCAACCATGGTGGGCGTTGTGTCCCTAGATGAGGGCTAGGAAAGAAGACGCGATCTTTCCTTGCAGTTTGCTTGGTGCGTGCCATTCTCTTGAGTTGCAAAAAGTGTGAAATGAAGTGAGTTCTCTCTATTTATAGAGTTTTTTAAAAAACTGTTTGTTCACACTAGAACGGACAAAACCTGTTTAAAACCATACAGAATATTATATATTAAATAATAACACATTGAAATCAAGATTACAATAATCATATGTATTACCACATAATGGGAAATAGCGAATTCACTTTACTTCCAAGCTGAGCCTTCTCGTTGTCTCCTTGCACGCCACTGAGCATGATGAAGAGGACCTAACGATGACTTCCATTTCTCACTGGCAATGTTGTGTTGCATCTTTCTTGCAAGTTTTGCCAATTTTGAATCCCTAAGTCGTTCCACAAAAAACTTTCTCGAGAATGTAGTGCGGTAAAACCAATTAAACATCTCCTCCATGTAGTTTGATTGCATTGGGCCACCACCATGTCGGGTGTTTTTGAAGTAGACACCCCTCGCTTTGTAGTGTGACTTTTCCATTCCTTGGGTACTGAAAATCTCTAATGACCCATATCGATGCATGAAAAAAGCTCCATGTGCAAACAAAATATGCTAAAAATTGTTAAGTACATTGGAAAAAGGTAAGTGCAATGAACACTTGTAGAAGAAGATTACACTTACAATGTAGTGTGTTATATTGCTCTCTCCCCAACATTGAATGAAACACTTGGTGAACTCCACTAATGTTTCTTGAAACATTTGATGTTGAATAGCACTAGACCTAGTCAGACCCATTAAGCCTACAACCTTATCAAAGCTCGACCAAACTTTCTTTCTCTTATTACAAAGATCAACTTGAGAGTCATTGTCTGTTGTGATCATGCATAGGTCTTTCCACAGCTCATAACGTTCATTATTTTGAGTGCTAGTACCTCTTCTAAAAAAATGTCTTGCTTTATTCCCTGTCATTGACACTTGTTGCAAGCTATCTTGAGATTCTCCAACTTTCTTAACAACTAGGGTTACATTTCCACCATGACAACCAATTGAATTAAGAAGTTCCTCCAATTTCTTTATAGCTTGAATAGATTTATCAACTGGCTTCATGGCAAATGCGTATTCTATATGGAGCTTCAATAGTCTATCAAAAATTCTCATGAAGGCATGCAAGGTGCAAAAGTGGACATTGACTAAAGGGAATGGAATAATGGGATTCCAATCCTTATCTGACATGTCACGATTAGGTGTACCTAACATGGGACACCTCATTAAAGGTGTATCCCATTGAATTTCAGCAGATGGAGTTGCATCTGTGTCATCAACTAAATCATCTATGTTGTTTTGTTTTCTCTTTGTTCGTTTATAACCTCGTGTACAATATGGACAAGGATAGAGAGTAGATGCACCTTGTTTGCACCCTAACATGCATTTGATAGTCTTTAAGTCTCCACCTAAGTGCCACTCTACTTCAAAATCACCAAGGCTTTCTACATTGATTTTGGCACCATGAATTTGAGAAGTTATCACCTCTGTGATCCATGGGATCCTATTGAAAATCCATGTAAGAACATCATTGGATTCTTTAGGTACTTCAATAGCACCTAACCACCATATATCTTTCTCTGATTGGACACTATATGTAAAGTGATGGGTAGATTCTTCACTATCATCAATAATAGCATGGGCCATAGCTTCGTTCATGAGTGTCACACTAAGTCTCTCCATATGGCGTCCCTTTATGATTTGACATTCGTCTAGCTTCAATACAAACTTGAGTTTGGAACCACAATCTACATCAAATAACAAACATTATATTATTAAAAATACTATGAATGTCATTATCAAAACAATGGATATACCTTGAAGTGTGGATTTGTAAAATTTAACCATTTCCTTTTGGAGCCTCTCCAAATTGACAAATATGTTGTTGTACTTTGTGTAGATGAATCCCTGTCTAGATGTGTTTTTCAACTCTTTCTTTGATGTAGATGAATGATAAATGGATGCAGGCATAACATCTTCTATATGCAGGTAATTGCCAAGAGTATTGGCTACATCCTCATTGGTTATCTTCTTCCTCACAGATACCTTGTAAGGGCATGGAAAAATGCTCTGGAAAATACCTTTGTTTTGTAGAGCCTGCTTCAAAAGATTGTACAATGCAGTGTACGCTCTAGTACTAACACCTGCTTCATCACATACCATCTGTACCTCACTAGGACTAATAATATCTTCTAAGTTGCCTGCAAAATCTTTAATCACTTGGGTTTTGATGTGATTTCCTATTGGTGACTCCAAGATCATAAGCACATGTTTGTTGCTAAGACAAGAATTCAGAAACTTCAATTGATCCTCCATTGTTGAGGAAGCACTCGCATCTTCAACAAATGACCTGCACAATAAGAATCTCAATCTAAAAGTCTTTTAACATAACTAAACAAAGGAAATACATACCTAAGTGCGTAAACACGTCGCTTCCGTGCTCCACCACCAGTTGAAAGAGCTTGAAAGGATGATAATGATCGTTTCCTAAATCTCATCCCAAGTGGAGTCTCTTTTAGTTGTGTAAGATTGGCTTTCAACTTTGTAATTGTGCTCTCCTTTTCTTCCACATCTTGTTTGAGACTATTATTGTGCTCATCCAAAGATTTGATAGCACTTTCTAAAGTGTGTATAGCACTCTCTAAACTATGTATCTTGAAATGGTTGTGATGACATTGTTACATCCAATAATTTGCTATAGATGTAGAATGGTTAGACAATCGCTTGCAATAGCCTAGGAGTCCATCTTCACCGGAACCAAGGAATTGTAGAAATGTGGAGATAGTATGGAATCTAGGATGAACATTAGCCATTGGATCCAAGGGATACAAAGCACCATGGACCCAAAGATCAATATTCTTCTCTCCAGCTGCACGTCGTGCATTTTGAGAATCTATGTCATTGCTACCTCTAGTTGTTGGTGCAAATTCTGTAGGAACACGAACATGTACACTCTTTGAGTGAGGAGCACGCGCTGGTGCTGGTGTCATGTTCGTAATACATGTGAGCACCATGATGTTCCAAAACTCCAGCACCGAATGGGAAGAAGCACACAGATGGCTGGAATGGCTAGTACAGTAGCTATGTGCAAGAAAAAAAGTGTGTTTTGGTATGTGGATAGGTCAAAATGACTTTTTTCAGTATGTTAGAGGGAAAATGAGTTTTTTTTCAAAAATTCATGTTTTGGGGCAACCAAAGTTACGAGTTTGATGATGTGGCACTTAACTTTTGGAGGGATTTTGAAAAGTATGTTTTTAAAGTATTTTTTATAAAAATAAGTCTAAAAAAATTAAGTTCTGACATATACATAAAAGTATGGGCCATTTTGAATAAAGAATAGCTGAAAAAGAGACTTTTTCAGAAAACTCATTTTTTTATTCATAAAGATGGACGGATTTGATGAGGTGGAAAGTGGTTTTTCTCTCTCTCTATGTGCAGAAGAGAGAGAAGGTCCTAGCTCAGCCTAAAAAAAAGCCTACTTCAGCCTACCAAAAAGTGCTCTATTAAATGCACTTTGTCCCCTTAACAAAGTACAAGATTAAGCTTAATCCCTAAAAATTAGGAATCCTTACAAGGCCCATGCAGGGTTCACTTTTTTTCCTAATGAATGAAGAGTGGGCTCTATGGAGATGCTCCATTCCATTGATGAAATATACATCCATTAAGGAGTCATCTTGGGGAATCAGGTCTCCTCTCCAACCCCTAACAACAGTAGATCTCCCTCTAGGTGTGGTCACTTTCTCTTCATTTCCTTCTTCATGAGGGTTATGAGCATTGTTTTCTTCCCCAAGTTCATTAATGTTTTCCGGATGTTCTGTAACCACCTACTGGATATCCCTTTTATCCATATAAAATCCTCCTGAATATTTAACTGCTGGTCTAGGCACTATGTAAGCATCTGAAGCTTTCTTCAGTCTGGCCACTGATCGATCTAGTCCATCTAGGTATATGGGGATCTCATGTTGATTAGTGGTCACTATTCTAAAGAGGTTCGATATTCTCCCTCAATAATTGACATCATGCCAATCATTGGTACAGTGTTCTGCATATCCTTTGAAGCCATAGGAATTTCTTCTTCTGACTCACTAGAGGTCTCAGAATAATGTAAGCGGCTACTTGGTTCAGCTACACTTCCTACAGAAGAGATCACACTCCTTCGGCTTCCTAGGGTTCTTCTAGATCTCAGGTTCATCCACTTAAAAGCTCTGATCAGCCCTTGCTAACCTCTAGCTTGTAGAACTCTTCACTATGGGTCAGAATTCTAGAAGAATTTGGCTGGAAAAGGACTGAATATGAAACTGCAAGTCACAATACTTGACTCAAAATTTCACGATACTTGATCTTTGAGCCAGACGATACACGATATCTGCCCAAAAACGATACACGATACTTCAATAAAACGATACTCGATACTCGGAGAAAGATGATACTCGATACTTGGATAAACGCGATACCTGAGATAGAACGATACACGATACTTGTCTCACACGATACACGATACCTATGAAGTATCGCGATCGGGCTGTGAAGAGATGGATAGGTATGTGCTTGAAGATGAAGAGGTGTTGCAAAATCCTTGATCTACACCAGCCAAATGAACTCCAGGAGTATATGGTGGGCCCTTTTAGCTTGCCAATGGATGTATTAGACACCCTATGTACCTTGGAAGATCACTCTCAAAAAGATAGATCAAAACAGATAAGTTGGAGTTAGCTCAGAGGTGAAAACTTGCTATTCTTGGTTCATACACCTGTCCAGTGTTTTACATAATTCTCTGAGCACAGCAGCAATTAGCTTAATTCCTCTTGGGGAAGTCTAGATAAATTAAAGAGCTAACTTTCAAGAGTAATCTCATCAAAAATAATAAACCACACACTGAGAATGATGTTTAGCAAGTGATGACATCATCCCAATTTTCACGGGCTGCTACAGTTTGAGACCAATGAGCAGAAAAATGAACATAACTCAAAATATAGGAAATAAATGATTATGAAAATTTGTACGGTTATACTAGATAGTAAGCTGAATCCAAAAAGCTTTAAATCACTGAGTTTGGATAAGTAACCACTGCGAAATGACTCTGACAAGGTGAGTTAAAAAATAGGGTACCTGACAGAGAAGTGAAGATGAACAGACCCTGTTGACTTCAAATGAACATAACTGAAGATTGCAACATCCAAACGACATGAAAATTTGTGAGCATATAGTAGACTTATAGAGCTAACTTTACCAAGTTAAATTACTGAAAATAATGCACCAAGCGCAGAGAAAGCATCTCTGCAATCTGACTGAGAAAACTGAGAGTAATGGCAATGAGTAGTACACTTCACAAGAACATGGAAATATGAAACCAAATGATAATGAAAATGAAAGTATATTGCTTGTACAATACAATGGACTTATTGATACATATGTGTGCCTTGTAATCACACCTTGATATGGCATAAAGCTCAGCTCTTGAAGGTCTTCACATAGGTCTCTCTAACCACGACTAAAACTGCCATCTATTTATAGTTGAGTTTGGGAGGCTAACTTCCCTCAATCACTCTCCAATCAATCAATGATTGATTTGATTCTCTACCTACCACAAATCACGAATTCGTGGCTCCTCTTTCCATTCTTGATCAGGTGGACTCAACCACTTAAGATTCTTTCACTTTTACATTAAGTAAACTCTTCAAAAGTTACAAGAGGTAGTTCACAAGTGAACTTTACATAGTCTTCATTTTAAAGCTTTTTTCATGACTTTGTGGGACTCAAGCCAATACTTAGGCTTGTCATAGACTTGCTTCAACACGGGCAGCGACGATACTCGATACTCGGAGAAAGACAATACTCGATACTTCAATGAACACGATGCACGATACTTCGGATAAACACGATACTTGGGCAACCACGATACACGATCGCTGACAAGTATCGCGATCGGTGAAAGCACGATACACGATACTCGGATGCACACGATACACGATACTTGATGCTTGTCAAGTATCGCGATCGTTGAGAAATGATACACGATCTTTGTCAATTATCGCGATTACTGAGAAACGATACGCGATACTTGGTTACACACGATACTCGATACACAGGGAGAAGCGATACTCGATACTCCAAAAAATGATACTCGATACACGATACTTGGTGAAGTATCGGGATTGGGAGCAAAACGATACACGATATTCGAGAAGTATCGCGATACTCAACCACAGGAGATCACGATACTTGTCAGGTATCGCGATACTCGACGGCGTGAGAACACGATACTTGATCCTTTTTCAAATTTTTGCTGGAGGTTTTTGAATTTTTATTGGAGACAATTGTTTTCCTGGTTCATCTACCCTCTCCTCACTCTCTGTATCACCCCAAAACACACTTTTTACCCCCTGTAAGACCCTCACGATACCTGTCGCAGATCGTTTTCTTCTGAAAAGCTTGATTTATGTAATGAAGCTGAGAGAATGATACATGTGCTTACCTTAGGACTCTATCTCAGCCTTCTGCCACCCCTGACTCAATTTGCGTAGCTCAGAGTGCCCAAACCTTCGCCCACGATACTCGGCAGCAATTCCTCACGATACTTGTTCACAAGACAAGTGACTTACACAATGACAATTTTTGACTTTTATACTCTTGAATTTTCCTACTCACTGAAAATAGAACAACACTACAAGGATAGAAAGCTACTCTAACTACCTAAGCTACTCCCTTACTCCTCCTACTCTACTCATTCCACTCACTTCCCTAGACTAACAACTCACTACACACACTTCAAGAGTGAGAAGTAGTAAGTGCGGCTGAAAGTGACTTACCAAAGAAGAGAAAGTCACTACTCCTCCTCTTTCTTCAATGCGAAAAGCTACTTACCATCACACAAATGCCTCGGTTTGATTCGACACTCTCCGGAAACGGCGCCAAAAAATGTGTGTACCTAAGAACCAACTTAGGGACTTGTGGAGAAAGAGATTATACCTCAATCCCCCTCAAGTGCATATAGTGGGGATTCACGCTTTAATTATCAATACGATGAGTATTCAAACCTAGCTGAGTGTATGAAGACATGCATTCAAATGACGATCAATGCAAATGAATTACTCAAAGAGTGCAAACAAAGCAAAGACTAATCCAAACAAGCTTCAATTGTCAGTCATGGTGTCACGATACTTGGAACAGCAGCCAACAGTAAATTGAGTTTTTCTCTCAGCTTCGAACTCCAAATATAGCAAATAGAATATGTGTTTCGAAGCTCTTGAGAAGACGCATACAATGGCGGTATTTTCACTCAATTATGATGCTTCTACTTCAAGTTATGAGCAAAATACTGAGTCGCAGGAATGACCTTCCTACACTTCAGCACTTCCTACACTTCGCACACACCTTAAGAACAGCAAACAAACACTTTCATGGATAGACAACACTTCCCTACACTCTTTCCAAGCAATACACAAGCATACAAGCTCACAAGGAAGAAGATATAGGGAGGAGAAGACACAAATTCGAATTTCTGTGCTCTTGATTCTCACAATGGCAAAAGTCTTTACAAAGAGTCACAAATTGACTTATATACTTGTGCCCTAAAATTGGTCGTTTCACACAAGAGACCGGCACTTTATTCACTAAAAGGCTAATTTCCTACTAATTTACATGGGTAAGCTTCTAATCTTCTGCGCGGATGCATCTAGAGGACTCCTCTAGTGCATTTACAACGGAAAATATATTACAAGAATGGTTATAATACAAAAATAAGGTGTCCAAATCGGAAAAATTTTGGGGCCCTTCTTTTTCTCTGCCTTGTGCTTTCTTTGCTCTGCAACACTCTCCCCCTCTTCGTCTCTGTCGTCCCTTGACAGCTTTACTTCTTATCTTCAATTTTTTGTCCGCATGCATCTTTTGGTCAGTTCGGCCTACTGGTTAGACTGGCATTACGTTTTAGGGGCCCTGTCCTTGATTCTTCTTTTACATTCTTTGGGCCTGATGCATTTGTACTGCCTGTTCTTCTCTTTTCATCGCCCGCAACCCTTGGTCAGTTCTGCCTGTTGGTTAAACAGGTGTTCGGTTTTGATGGCCTCTTCTTAATTCTTGATTTACATCCTCTGGGCCTGATGTATTTGTCTTGCCTTATAAGTCGGGTTGCCACGCACGCCACCAGTGGAAGGTATGAGGATGTGATGCTTCAGTATTCGATCTGGACCTTCCAAAGATCAAGAGGTTGAAGCACCCTCCTGTGGTTTCGGAACCGCTGGATATTTTCTTACACTTCTTCATGGATACTTTCCTGGCTCTGGTCCCTCCTTCCACCTCCGTGCTTTCCCTTGATGCGTGCCCCTGCGGGGCTCTGTGTAGAGATGGTTGTTGCACCCCTGCGGGGCTTCTTGCAGAGATATGATCTTTCTATTGAAGCTTCTTTCGTTGTCTTCTTCTTTTCTTCTTTTTGCTTGATTCTCCCTGAACAGTATTCCCCAATCATGATGGTACGGAAGACAAATAAGCAGTTGTGGATTTGTGTGGATTATAGGAAATTGAAAGCAGCTATGATCCTCGACCCTTTCCCACTTCCCTTTCTAGACAATATGCTAGATGAAGTTGCAGGGCAGGAAATGTACTCTTTCCTAGATGGATTTAGTAGATATAATCAAGTTCACATGGTGGAAGAAGATAGTTTGAAGACAACATTCATTACCAATTTGGGAGTATTTTCTTGCACAATTATGTGGTTTGGATTGCAGAATGCCCTTAGTACATTACAGCGATGCATGCACCAAATTTTTGCCCCCTAACTAACGTCCATGCAGATATTCTTAGATAATTTTTTTGTTTTGGGACAAATGGTAGCTCATCTAGAACATTTACGTGCATGTTTTGATGCTTTCCGAAAGATACACCTCTACCTCAATCTGCAGAAATCAGCCTTTGCAGTCAAGTGTGGAAATTTTTTTGGGCATATTATTTCACGAGATGGCATTGCAGTAGATTTGGACAAGGTAAAGGTCATTCTGGAGATCCCAGCCTCAAGGAATCCGAAAGAAGTTTTGCGGTTTTTAGGCCAGGTATGGTGGCATGGGTGTCACTTATGCAGCTTAGCTCATATTGCAATACCACTTAACATGTTTGCGCATGTTCGACCATCAGAATTTTAGTGGACAAAGGAGGCTCAAATTTCTTTTGATAGGCTATGGAAGATGCTTGGTATAGCACCAGACTTAAAAGCCCCAGATTGTAAGGAATTGTTCCATGTATTAGTGGATGCTTTCGACAAAGCAATTCAAAGTGTATTCATGCAGAAAGAAGGATGCAATTGTTTCAGACCTGTTGACTATGCTAATCGAAGATTGACTGCTATGGAGCAGAATTTTTCTACCATAGAACAAGAATGCCTGGGGTAAACTTACTCAATTAGGAAACTCCATCACTAATTATTGGGCAAATCTTTTACTTTTCATGTTGATCACAGTGCTCTCCTTTATTTAGTAAAGTAGTAGAATCTGGTGGGCAGACTCACGAGATGGGTTTTTTTACTTCAAGAATTTGAATACGATATTGTGCATCGGCCCGGCGCTAGTCATGCAATTGTTGACTTCCTATCATGTATTGATCATGGTGAACCACCGATGGGAGTTGATGATAATCTTTCAGACACGCATGTTTCCACTATCACAAAAATTAAAGAGGCTCCACAGACATTTCCTACATGCTATTAAGAAATGCTCCTTTTTTGGAAAATTGGGTAGTGCCCTCGCACTTGCGCCTGGTAGCATGAAAAAAACTTGGACTCCATAGTCCTCAGTTTACAGTCATGATAGGACAAATTTAACATAAGGACCCAAAAGGTGTATGGATGTGTTTGTTGATATATTTAGGTAGTGATGTGTGTGAACACACTAGGACCGCTGGGGCACTTTTTTCCCTCTTTAGGAGGTTTTTTTCCCCCGGCTTGTATATACACCTATTGCCCTAATGGACTACTTATCTTTGTACATTCTCTAGTAATACATTCAATATTGTGTGTTTGTGCTCTAAGCTTCTTCTTCTTCCTTGTGCTGTTCGCGTGCTTCCGTAGACATCTATCTCCAACAATTGGTATCAGAGCAAGTCGTTGCTTCATCTAGGGCGCCGTCAACACTCCTCCGTTTGCAGTCTCAGAATCGTACGAATTTTGGTGAGCATACTGAGGAGGTTTCCGAGATCAAAACAGCTTTGCTGTGTGGTGCCGAAATCGCGATCTGAGCTCGTTTCGACCTCCGAATGCACTATCGCAATGCTTGTGTAGGCTATTTCGTCTTTTTCTTCCAAATGTATATACATGTTTCTGTTCGCCGGTATAAGCGTCTCGAAGTCTGCTACAAGTTTAGCAAAACTCGGCTGGGCAGTTCCATTCAACTTTTTGAGATACAGTCAATTTTCTACATCAAGGTATTTTAGTCACCGGCTATGGCTGAAAGCAGTGATGTATTCTGTATGTTGGCTGTTGAGGATAAGTTGGATGGTACCAACTACCCATTATGGGCTTATATGATGCGACATGTATTGGTTGTAAAAGGATTGTGGAACATTGTGCAGGGTGTTGAAAGACATCCTGTTACACCTGTAACAACAGGTACTGCGAATACAGGTGCTGGAGCTGATGAAGATGGTGTCGAAGATGATATTATGTAGATTCCTATTCGTGCTGTTGTTTCTGCTGTAGCTACTGCAGAGCAGATTCGTTGGGATGGCAGAGATGCCCAGGCACATGCATTGATAGCTTTGTCTGTCAAACGTGCCATTATTCCTCATATTCGCTCCTGCAGAACAGCTAAGGATGCTTGGGATACACTTACCACATTGTACCAAGCTAGGAATGAGGCTCGTGTTGCTTACCTCCAAAAACAGTTGGAGAGTGAGCACATGAATGAAGGTGATTCTAGGGACAGTTTCCTAACAAAGATCAAAGACTTGAAGGAACAGTTGATTTCTACTGATGAGGTTATACCAGATAGCTCACTTGTGCAGACCGTTCTAAATGGTCTTCCTGATTCATATCAGAGTTCTGCTTCTACTCTTCGGTTGATGATGAAAGGAAATCCAAATGCCTTGTCATTTGAGGAGTTAGTCTCTGTTCTATTGCAGGAAGATCAATCCAGGTAGAACAGGTCCATTATGCGTGTTGCAGATCAAGCTTTCCTGGGTAGTTAGAAGGGCAAAGGAAAATGGAGCTCTTCTACTAGTAAGCAGAAATCTGCAAATGCTGCACATTCAAAGAACCAGGATAAAGATGAGAAGAAATCAAAAAAGCAGAAATTGTTTTACAAGTACTGTAAAGGGAATGATCATATCATAAAGAACTATCCAAAACTTGTTGCAAAAGAGGCAACAAAAAAGGAGGCTGGAATGGTTGTTGCAGAAGCCTCTACACCAAAAATAGAGTCTGCTAATCTTGTGTACGAAGAAGAATGGGCGTTTACTACTGTTTGCAGTTTTGACCCATCTTCTCATGAGCAGTGCATGTCTGTAGTGGACTCAGATGTTTGGTACTTTGATAGTGAGGTGACCAAACATATTACCTCGCAGCGCAATTTCTTCTCTTCACTCGAGCCTGGCCCTACAAGGAATACTATCACATGCGCCACCAACTCCTCTTATCCTGTTATGGGAGTTGGTAAGATCATTCTGACTACTGTTGATGGTAGTTCTTTCACCTTGTCAGATGCTTTATTTGTGCCAGGGATCCAGAAGAATCTGTTATCAGTTTCTGCATTAGCCAAGATTGGCTTGGTTGTGAAATTTGTTGATGACAGATGTACAGTTCATGATCTATCAAATGGCGATGTTATTATTGCTTTGGGCATTTTATGTCATGGGCTATATAAGCTCATAGACTATGAAAGATCTGTGAATGATTCGGCATGTGCAGTTCATGATTCTCAGGCTATGCCATATGCAAAGCTTTGGCATGCACGCTTTGGTCATCTGAATTTTGCTAGTTTGCTACACTTGCAGAAATCTGAAATGGTGTCCTCTTTGCCCAAACTTGAGGCACCTGGAAAACATGTTTGTGAAGGCTATATTTTGGGCAAAATGCAGCACTCCTCCTTTCCAAAAGATGGTTCAGTTCAGGCTACACAGAAATTGCAGCTTGTACATAGTGATGTCTGTGGTCCTATGCAGACACCCTCTTTTGGAAATTACCTTTACTTTGTGACTTTCATTGATGATTTTTCCAGGTATGCATGGGTATATCCACTCAAAGTAAAGTCCAAAGTGTTCATGTGCTTTAAACAATTTTTGGTTTTGGCTGAAAATCTGTCAGCATGTAAAATGGGCACCCTCCATTCTGATCGAGGGGGGGAATATATGTCTTCTGATTTTAATGCATTTCTGGCTGAACGTGGGATAAAACACCAGTGTACAGTGTCGTATACACCTCAAGAGAATGTAGTTGTTGAACGAAAGAACAAGTCACTCATGGAGATGGCGAGGTGCATGGTCAACAGTCACGCTTTACCACATAGTTTTTGGCTTGAGGCTGTCATGTGTGCAGCATATGTACTGAACAGGTGTCCCACTAAAGCATTGCAGTCTATGACTCCATATGAGGCTTGGCATGACCGCAAGCCATCTGTTGCTCATCTGCGTGTTTTTTGTTGTTTGGCATATGCACTAGTGCCTGAACAACATCGCAGAAAATTGGATGATAAGGCAGTAAAATGTATTTTTGTTGGGTACAGTTCTGAAAGTAAAGGCTATCGTCTGTATCATCCATAGACTAAACGCATTCTGGTTAGCCGTGATGTTGTCTATGTGGAAGCTGTTATTCAGCCATTGCTTTCATGTACTAAGGAGACATCTGTTAGCTCTAAAGACATGTATGATACTTTGATGCCTCTTTTTACAAGTGGACAGTCTAGTGCTGGTCCTAATGAGGAAACCTCTCAGCCTTTGCAAGTTACATATGATGATGCAGATCATTCCATTTCTAATGCAAATTTACATGATGCACTTGTTGATGAGAGAGCTGATATTAGCGGCCAAAAACTATGCCAAAATGGCTGGTGCAGACTTTGCGTGACAGCAAATTAGATGCACCTTTGTCATATTGCACTCGTTCAGGCTCTCATAGTGCCTCCTTTGCATCAGATTGCTATGATATGGCTGCGTCTAGTCTCTGTGATGAGAATGAGCCTGTTTCTTTTGATGAAGCACAGAATTCAGAAACTTAGATGGCTGCTATGCAATCTGAATATGATGCTATAATGAAGAATGGTACATGGTCTTTATGTGACTTGCCTCCTGGCAAGAAGGCCATTGGCACTAAGTGGGTATACAAGCTGAAGCGTAAACCTGATGGTATAGTTGACAGGTATAAGGCTAGGCTTGTTGCAAAGGGTTATGCGCAGGAAAGAAGCATTGATTTTGATGAGACGTTTGCACCTACATGCCGTATGACTACTGTTCGGAGCATTTGTGCACTTGCAGCCCATCATGGTTGGAATGTACATCAGTTGGACATTAAAACAACATTTATGAATGGTGACTTGCATGAAGAAGTGTATGTTTTTCAGCCCCGTGGCTTTGTGCAGAAAGGGCATGAAAACCAGGTGTGCAGGTTAAAGAACGCATTATATGGTTTAAAGCAAGCACCACGTGCTTGGTATGAGAAGATACATGCCTATCCGCTTGCACATGGTTTTGAGAACAGTCCAACTGAAAGCACCTTATATGTTAAGCGTGCTAATGATGTGCTTCTAATCATTGTTGTCTATGTTGACGACATGCTGCTCACTGGTCCTATTTAGAAGCATATTGCTGATTTCAAGGCTGATTTGCATGCCTCATTTGAGATGTCTGATTTGGGGAATTCGCATCACTATTTAGGCATTCAGTTTATGCAAGTTGATGGTGGAATGGCTTTGTGTCAAACGAAATATATTGACACATTATTGCAGTGTTTTGGCCTTGAAGACTGTAAGCCTATTGCCACTCCTATGGAGACAGGTTTACGATTGAGTCTTCATGATGCTGGAGATGCATTTGATGTTGTTCTCTATCAGCAGGCTGTTCTCACATATGAGCAGGTTTATGCATTGCCCAGGAGTCACACATTGGAAGGCGGTTAAGCGCATCTTTCACTACTTGAGTGGTACTTGGCTACCTGGGTTGTTTTATCCCAAGGGGGAATCACTACCGCCAGATTTGCATGCTTTTTCTGACTCAGATTGGGCTGGTTGCTATGACACTCGTGTATCCACCAGTGGTTTTTGCTTCATGCTTGGTAGCTCATGTATATCTTGGTTGAGCAAGAAGCAGCCTACTGTGGCCACTTCCAGTTGTGAGACTGAGTATAGGGCAGCTTTCACAGCGACTGTTGAGTGTGTGTGGCTCAGACGCCTTATGGCTGATTTGGGTGTTGGCCAGTCTTCTGCCACCACCATCTTCACTGACAGTCAGAGCGCATTGGCAGTTTTGAGGAACCCTGTGTTCCATGCTCGCACTAAGCACATTGAGGTGCATTATCACTATGTCAGGGAGAGGTTCTCTGATGGGGAGATCAGCTTGGCATATGTGCCCACGTAGGAGAACATAGCAGACCTTTTCACGAAGGCTCTACCTAGGGAGAAGTTTGAAGCTTTCTGCAAAGCTTTGGGCTTACTTCCTTTTGTGAAGTGATTTCCACATAGCTTGGCACTTCCTTATACATGAGTGCCATCTCCTTGTTCACCGCATCACTCCTAGGGGGGATTTGTTGATATATTTAGGTAGTGATGTGTGTGAACACACTAGGACCGCCGGGGCACTTTTTTCCCTCTTTAGGAGGTTTTTTTCCCCCCGCTTGTATATACGCCTATTGCCCTAATGGGCTACTTATCTTTGTACATTCTCTAGTAATACATTCAGTATTGTGAGTTTGTGCTCTAAGCTTCTTCTTCTTCCTTGTGTTGTTCGTGTGCTTCCCCAGACATCTATCTCCAACATTGTTGCGTACCTCCACACAAAGTGGTTGTGGTAATTCAAGAAGCACATGCGGGTAAAGCAGGAGGACATTTTAACCATTGGATTACAATGCAAAAAATCCAACAGGCCAAATTTTGGTGGTCGACAATGTATTCGGATGTACAGATTGTGATACAAAACTGCGATCCCTATTAGTGTACTGGAGAACCATGGGATAGCCACCATTTTCTGTTGCAATAGATCCTCCCTTTGGAATCATTCCAAAAGTGGGGCCTCGACTTTATTGGTCCTATCAAACCATTTGCAGTCTTAACTAGAGCTTTGTATATTATGATGTGTATCAACTACTATACTAGATGGGCTAAAGCATGGGCTACCAGAAATGTTATGGCAAGGACAGTAGCCGAAAAGCTACAAAATGAAATTTTTCTGTGGTTCTGCTTAGCACCTGAACTAGTGTCCGATCATGGATGTCATTTTCTGAACTAGATTATTTGAAAAATAACTGTGGAATACCAAATTAAACATAAAGTCAGTTCTCCTTACTATCTGAGAGCCAACAGACTAGTAGAGAGTACAAACAAGGTTCTTCTTTACATGTTGCAAAAAATGTTGCTTGATTCTACAGAACAATGGGAAAATATACTTCCTATAGTACTTTGGGCATAGCGCACTTCTTATAAAGTTTTAGTGGGAGTAATCCTTTCAAACTTTTGTATGGATAGGAAGCTATTCTCCCATTTGAATTCATAGTTCCTAGTCTTCGGATTGCACTACAGAAAATTTTATTACCAATAGGCTCTTTCGCTTATAGGATGGATAAGTTGTTGTAGCTAGATGAACATTTGTATTCTAGTTTCTTGTTATGGCAAGAAGTGTAGAGAAGACAAAAGCCCCGGTGATTTAGTACTTTACTTTCACTCCAAGATGAAGCAAAAGATGGGCAAATTCAAATTGCAGTGGACAAGTCCATTCTGGATTCATGAGAACTATTTCTGACAGTCATCAATGGGAGAACTATTACTGACAGTCATCAATGGGTCCAAGTTGCGACCCTACCACTCCGTCAGCAAGTAAATCATGGAAAAAGAACAAACATATATATATATATATATATATATATATATATATATATATATATATATATATATATATATATATATATATATATATATATATATATATATATAACATAAAATAAAAATCAAAAAAAATAAAACATAAGAATAAGAAAAATCAAAACATAAAAATAAAAAAAAAGGAAGGCATAAATCATTCAGGAAAATCTCCTCCAATGTGCAAAATGGAGCAGTAAATACATGCAGAAAAACTACATGCAATTGTACAAGTAATCAATGATGGCGGTGATTGGTTAATTCATATCTAATTCTCTGATTCTCATCCTGAGGTGCATGATAAACACAAAACTGGTGAAGTGAAGATACTATCCGGGGTAATCATGATGCATACCTGACACTCTCAAATCAAGAAAGCATGTACTAAAAAGCTAAGGATGATTCCTAATCTAGCTTATTTGGTGAATGAGCAAACAGAGCAGATTGCAGTCTTGTATTCTCGTGCACCCTGCAACAAATAGAGCAAAGCAGTGATGGCATACACCTTCTCTAATGCCCATCTGCTCAAAATTCTTGGTTGGATTCCTGAGCCATAAGTCAACTAGTTCAAGTGTTGAGCTCTATTGAAATGTGCACTATCAATTGGAGGAGTATCCGACGTCATCCCCTCTCAAAGGACATAGTAATGGAGATAGCTAGACAGACGGATGGTAGCAAAATCAACACCCAATAGCTCTATCTACGAATTGGCCAAGGGGAACCATTCTACATATCCCTGGAGGTGATTGCATAACGATTACAGGTTTCTAACAAAGGGATTACAGCAGTAAAAGAGACACTGGATGCAGCTGAGATAACCAGCATCTTAGGCAAATCCTGTTTGAGAGAGTACAAATTCTCCTAGCTTCCAAGGGACAACTTGTTAATGACTATGATAATTGATGTACATGCTAAACATTATGGCATATCACAGTGGCTATATTCACTAATGAAAGAATCAATGAAGATGCAGGTGAATTGGGCCGAATGGATTTTCAAAAAATCTAAGAAAGAGATCAGAAGACTCTATAGAAGAATAGGTCGGGCTGGTAATGCTACTTTGGACACCAAGATCGGAGTAGTTTTTACTCTACTTTTTTACCTCAAGAATGTAAGATAGTAAGAAAATCCTCCTTTTCTACCTCAAGAATGTAAGATAGTAACTGTTGAAGTTTTCCTGAAAGTCTTAAAGAAGAGATGTTCGGAGAGAAAACCAATAGGAGGTACTTCTCATGATCAGGAAATACGTGATAGGGGTGAGGAGGAAGAATCCCAAAGAAGACAATCAGAAGAGAATCACCTGAACATGGAGGAAGAAAGATTATGGAAGTAAGAAGAGGAACAAAAAGTGGCAGAAGAGGAAGAGGCAACAAGGAAGAGAATAGAAGAAGAAGTAGCAAGGAAGAGACTAGAAGAAGAAAATAAAAGGAGGGCAGACATTGAAGCGAAAGTAGAGAAACTCCCAAAATAAAGAGAGTAGGCAAACCATAATGCATAGAATGCCCGGGAAGTTTCAACACTCCCAACCTTCAGTTCTTGCAATTTTCATGATAAATGGAAGCATTCAGATGGTTGAGAAAAATTACTACTAGTAAGGTGCAATGATCATATCTATCCATGGATGTTTTCAAATGAGCCATGTAGGCAAGAGTGTCTTGGTGATTTAGCTAGAGGAATCCATTGGAGTGCTCTTTTTATGGAAGAAATGCAGAAGAAATATAATGTTTTAGTTCAATAGAAGGATGCATGGCTCCTAGTAGAAGAAGATATGAATGCAAAAATTAGTCATTTAAAGGCAAAGATCTATGAATTTCAGATGGAGCACACATGTAGAGAAAGTGCTACTCATGAAGAAGTTATAGAGGAAGTGAATGATGCTTTAGCAGAAATTACCACACTTAAAGTTGAATCTGAAGAGAAGTCCAAGAAGATGGAGTGATTGCAAGAAGAGGCTGAACAGAAACACAGTGCACTACAGAAGTTAAAGAAGAATAATAAAGACCTAACTACTCAATTCCAAAAAGAAGAAAAGGAAGTTCAAAGAGTAAAGAAGAAGGTCAATAATCAAATTGATGAAATGTCAAAGTAGGAAGCAGCTATAGCAGAGGTAGAGGAAAAATAGGCAATGCAGAACTCAGACTTAGCAGCCAAATCACTGTGCAGGAAAGTTACCATAAAGTCAAAGCTCAGCTGGCTGGGATTTAGGAGTTAGAGAAACAAGTAGCAGATTGGAAGAAGAAATGGTAAGAACCGAATATTGTTTTGGAAGGTAAAGATGCAGAAATCTCATAACTTAGTTTCGATAGTAATTCCATAGTTTATTGTACTCACTAAAGTCTGTAACAATTCCAGTAAATAATCCGAATCTTGTGTTGCATCGTTTTCAATTTAAATCATGTTACTAAATCTAAAATCTATGAAGTGTGTGTTAATAATATAAGGAACAAAAACACATGTTATGATTGTGGTATCGTAGTCATAATCCCCGTTCCCAAAACCTATCCTTTGGAGGTGTGTTGTATATGTATCTTGATCCAAAAGCACCCAAACAGTGGTCAATTTTACTTCATGACACACCTATTCATGTGAGCACATACATTATCACATACTCCTTTTGGTTGGTCATTGCTTTTCATTAATCCATTTTTCTAGGGAGACACTGTTGAATTTTCCCAAACTTTAACACTCAATCATCCTTTTTTGAGCTTTAGTTGTGTTTCTACTATTCTAGCTTCATTATACTTATAGTCAACTCTCTATCATCATGGCATCAGAGATCTCAAGCACGTCTAGTGGATCAGGGTCTAGCGCTAGTGTTCCCAAAAGGATCTAAAACTTGAAGAGCAAAGATCATTTTGAGATCCAAAAATTTGATGGAATAAACATTGATCTATGGAAGAATTAATTTAAAGATGTGCTGATTTAGAGGAGGCAATGGAATCCATTAAATGGAATCTCAAAGAAGCCTGCTGACATGGATGAAGATGATTAAGATGAATTGGTTGAAATGGCTAGGTCTACCATTTGATTGCAGTTGGTAGATAATGGTTACTTACAATGTTGAACTGTGAAAGTGCAAAGGAGCTTTGGAAGAAGTTATGCAACACATATGAAAAAGAAACGGCATCAAGTAAAGTGTATTTGAAGAGAAAGTTATGAAAGACACAAATAGTGTTGTTGCTTGTCTAAATGATTTTGATGCTATATTCTCTCAATTACAGGCTTAGAAAATGGAGATGGATAATGAAAGAATTCTTGTTGCTATGCACCTTGGCATCATCATGGGATATGTTCTGCATAGTTATTAGCAATAGTGTACCTAGTGGTAAACTGGTTTACGATAAATATCTGGAGCATGCTTTCACAGACCTCAAACTCCAACAATTGGTATTAGAGCAGGTCGCCGCTTCATCTAGGCATCGTTGACACCCCTCGGGTCACAGTCTTTGAATCACATGAAAATTGGTAAGCATACTCAGGGTGATTAGCAGTTCAAAAAAGCTTTGCTATGTCATGTCGAAATTGCAATCTAAGCACGGTTCAGCCTCCGAACGCACTATTACAATGCTTATGTAGACAATTTGTCTTTTTGTGCCAAAGATATATATAGGTTTCAATTCACTACTATAAGCATCTCAAAGTCTATTACAGGTTTAGCAGAACTCGATAGGGTAGTTATGCTCAACTTTTTGAGATACAATCATTTTTTTGCATCAAGGTATTTTAGTCAGTGGCCATGGCTGAAAGCAATGATGTATTTTGTATGTTGGTTGTTGAGGACAAGTTGGACAGTACTAATTACCCATTATGGGCTTATATGATGCATCATGTATTGGTTGCAAAAGGATTGTAGAATATTGTGCAGGGTGTTGAAAAACATCCTATGACACCTACAAATACAGTTGTTGAAGGTGATGTAGATGATGTTCAAGAAGGCGATATTCTTCATGTTCCTGTTCATGTTGCAATTCCTACTACAACTATTGCATAGTAAATTCATTGGGATGGTAGAGATGCTCAAGTGCATGCATTGATAGCCTTGTCTATCAAACGTGCCATTATTTCGACCATTCACTCTTGGAAAATAACTAAGGATGCTTGGGATACACTTACCACTTTATACCAAGCAAGGAATGAGGCTCGTGTTGCTTACCTCTAAAAACACTTGGAGAATGAGCACATGAATGAAGTGTTGAAATAACAAAACAACTACTCCTAATCTACTAGTAATTACACAATAAAAAAAACTATGGAGGAAGAAATAAAAGATATGAAAACATGATGAAATGAACTAAAGTAGAAATGAAATTGACTTACCAATGCTCTATGAGCATGGACAGTCCATGAGGAGAGCAAGCACACTCTTAGCAATGATCTAGAGTGGAATGAATTGTGAGGAGTGAAGGAAGGCCTTGCATATATGGAGTTTGGGAGAATTCCCTTTCATGTGGGATAAATGGACTTGCATGAGAATGAAATGCTAACTGATCCGCAACCTCCTTGACCTTGGTAACAAACTCTGTGATGGTTTGTTTAGGTGTCTTCTTCATTTGGTTGAACTCATTCCAAAGATGATTCTTTCTTGCTTTGGTACTAGCAGAAAAGAAAGTCTCGAGGGCATCCCAAGTCTCTTGAGATGTCTTGCATCCTCTAATATGTGGTAATAGAAAGTCAAAGATAGATTTTACTATGTACAACCTTGCTTGAGCATCCCTTGCGCACCAAAGTGTGAGCTTATCTGTCTCCTCGTGTGTAGGTCCTCCTTTGGATCTTGGAATAGGCATAGCTTCATCACTTGCTACAATTCCATAAAGATTTCTACCTTGCAAATAGGCCTCCATCCTAATTTGCCAAGCCGCATAGTTGTGTCAATCAAGCTTCTCGATCATTGAGGGAAAGCCGTCACCCATCTTGATCTAGCTCTGATACCACTGAAAACTTGGAGAAGCTTGTAAGAGGTAGAAAAGTGCATTTCGAAGCGACGAAGTTTGGTCAAGACAACCGGCACAAGACCAACCCTTGAGCTTATGGAGACTCAAATAGACCTTATAAGCATGTGATAAGTTCAAAGAAATGCACTATGTACTTTGGAGCATCAAGGAGAATGAGTCGATACAAAACAGATAGGTTCGTGGGTCGACTAGCTCAAAAAGCTTACTATCTATGGAAGAGACAATGAACTTCAAATCCCCATAGCGACCAGCGTGATTGCAATTAGAAAAACTCCTTTTATGAGAGTGATACACATAGGATTGAATGTATGGAATGCACAAAAGTATAAGGAATAAGCAAAATATGCTATAGGAATGAATGTGACATTCACCGGTGGTACTTCCTATTTTTCAGGAATACGTAGAGATTGACCCCGAGACAGAAAAATGCCAATTTCTCCCCATCTACTGACTCAAATGCTTTGAAAATTTATAGGCATAAACTAGATACTTATACCTTTTCAATGAGTCATCGTGCACTCAATTTGAAGCTTTGGCGAGAGAGCAGCAGCCTCTGCAATATTACTATTGGTGAAGAAGATGATGCAGAAAATTGAAGGAGCAAGACAATGATGGTCACAAGTGTATGTATATTGCTTCCATGTAATGTACAAGTGATTTCAAGTCCTTATATAGCCTCTAAGAGTGTTCCACGAATTCTACAAGTTGAATTTGAATTCAAATGAATGAAGGTGGGAATGGTTGTTGGAGGAAATCAATTCACTTTCCTACAATCTAGGAAAAGTGAAGATTTAGTTTGATCTACTTTTAGGTGATTGATTGCTTGATTGAATGCAACTTCAACCACCACAAATTCGTGGGATTTTGGCTCTATATTTCTACCTTTACATGTGTAAAGCTCAAGGCTTTTACAACGGTAAATGAGCCATCAAAAATCTCTCAAAAAAATACAATAAATGAGCATATGAAAAAGAACTCTCCAACGGATATTCTTTCAACGTGATAGCCTTTGATGTAGATCAAATCCACCTCATGCACAGTGTAATCTTGATGTTCCAACACTTATGGAACCATTTTCCACCTTCTGAGCATTGTTCTTTTTTGTTGTTATAGTCTTCATGAGATCCATTGATGGGACCTTTTGGTAAGGTACTCCTCCAAGCTTTAGTCATCTACTCCTCTTAGTCCTTGCTTGTTGATGTAGAAGCATTGGTCCTCTCTTAGCATACCTTTGGTGAGACCTTGTGTGCCATATATATGGGCAACTTTACATTTTGTGAGATGCACATTTGAAGGATACATGATATGAAAGAGAAGGTGTAAAAACCATAGGGAAGGTCCCACCTTTGAGTACTACTCAAGGTGGTGTCTCATCCCCTTCATAAGATCATGTAGATGCCATGTTAGAAAAACAAAATTACGAAACTCTTGTGTAGGATTTTAACATAATAATGCTCCAAATATATATCAGTACAACAGAGAGAGATTTCGTAATGAGTGAGTTAATAACATCCATATGCTTTTTTTTGTGTCTCTTCTGAATGGCGCATTTCTAATATGTCACACGTGAATACATCCCACCATGCCTCGTGAATCAAATTTGAGAGGGAAACAAAATTGCAAGTTGTGCTTTGTTGGAGCTCATTGAGCACCGCAATCTTCAAACTAAGTACAAGGGCTCGAAATATCTAGAACTTTCCACAATAGAATTGTGGCATGCAGTCTTCACGAGTTTTTACAATCGCTTGATATGCGGAAGCTTCAGAGGACAGAAGTAATGGGTCAAACTTCGTCAACACTACCTTCAGACTCTTCTCTTTCTCTGTTACACATGTGACATATGCACACACAGGTGTTTCTTTTTTTTTTGGAGATTTAACTCAGTAATAGCTCTACTGGCAGACAACACTTGCTTGTTTTCAAGTTCCTCTCTCATCTGTGACTTCCTCTCTCATCTCTGGCATTCAACCCCTTGTGTCTTTGGGACTACGTGTTGATGAGTAATAGTCATAGCCAGAGGTAGGTACATATATGACCGTTGAATGACGAGCTTATTGTAGACTACATGCTTTTGCTCATGTGCAAACTGCAATCGAGTGTACTATTCTCCATTGTCTCGGCTAAGATAGATTGCAATGACGAATGCAATACGTAATAATAGAAATGATGATGATAAGAAAAATGATCAAGTGCTTACAATTGCAGAAGTAGAAGTCTCCATGGTGAAAATGATTAAGAAACTAATGAAAGAAGAAAACACAGCCAAAAAGAGAATCAAACAAAAAAACAATGATTATGATTAATGGCAAGATGATAGTGCTTAGAAGCACTTTTGATTTCAAAACTAGAATATGGGAGGGTGGGAGGGATTAAGAGATTAAAAGGAATGTATATGTTAATGATGAAAATCTATAGAAATCAAAATGGAAACAATAATGAGAAATTATAGTGAAGTACTTAGAACACTTTTGATTTCAAAATTGGAATATGGGAGGGTGGGAGGGATTAAGAGATTAAAAGGAATGTATATGTTAATGATGAAAATCTATAGAAATCAAAATGGAAACAACAATGAGAACACTACCATACTTAACCTATGCTCGGATACCATGTTGAAATGACAAAACTCTCCTAATCTACTAGTAATTACACAATAAACAAACTATGGAGGAAGAAATAAAATATATGAAAACATGATGAAATGAACTAAAGTAGAAATGGAATTGACTTACATGAGATGCTCTATGAGCATGAAGACTCCATAAGGTGAGGAAGCACCTTCTTAGGAATGAGCTAGACTATAATTAATGACTTGTGAGGAGTGAAAGGAGGCCTTGCTTATATGGAGTTTGGGAGATTCGCTTGCATGTGGGATAAATGAACTTGCATGAGAATGATTCTAGGTTTGGATAAAAGGGTGGAGCATGGAACTCTCAACATGAAGGAGATTCCATGGACAATTTTCTGACAAAGATCAAAGATTTGAAGGAATAGTTGATTTTGCTGATCAAGTCTTGCCCGATAGTTCACTTGTGCAGACTGTTCTGAATGGTGTTCCCAATTCAATTAGAGTTTTGCTTCTACTCTTCGATTGATGATGAAAGGCAATCCAAATGCCTTATCATTTGAGGATTTAGTCTTTGTTCTATTGGAGGAAGATTAGTCTAGGCAGAACAGGTCCATTATGTGTGTTATAGATCAAGCTTTCCTAGCTAATAAGAAGGGCAAAGGTAAATGGAGCTCTTCTACTAGTAAGAAAAAATCTCCTAATTCTACACAATCAAAGAAGGATGTCAGAGATGAGAAGAAAATAGAAAAGCAGAAATATTTTTGCAAATATTGTAAAGGAAATGATCATGTCATAAAGAGCTGTCCCAAATTGGCTACTAAAGAGGCAAGGAAGAAAGAGGCTAGAATAGTGATTGTAGAGGCCTCTACACCCAAAATAGAGTCTACTAATCTTGTGCAAAATGAAGAATGGGTGTTTACTACTGTTTGTAGTTTTGACCCATCTTCACATGGATAATGTATGTTGGTAGACTCAGATGTTTGATACTTTGATAGTAGGGCAACCAAACATATTACCTTGTAGTGCAAGTTCTTAACTTCACTTGAACCTACCCCTACAGGGAATACTGTCACATGTGCCAAAAACTTCTCATATCCTATCATGGGAGCTAGTAAGATGATTTTGACTAGTACTGATGGTAGTTCTTTTACATTGTTGGATGCTTTATTTGTGCTAGGGATCAAGAAGAATCTCTTATCAGTTTTAGCTTTAGCCAAGATTCGCTTGGTTGTGAAAACTTTTTGATGGCAGATGTGCAGTTCATGATATGTCAAATGGCGATGACATTATTGCTTCTGGAATTTTATGTCATGAGTTGTATAAGCTCATAGACTATGAAAAATCTATGAATGATTGAACGTGTGCGGTACATGATTCTCTGGCATTGGCAAATGCAAAGCTTTGGCATGCCCGCTTTGGTCATATGAATTTTGCTAGTTTGCTATGCCTACAGAAATCTGAAATGGTGTCCTCTCTACCCAAACTTGAGGCACCTGGTGAACATGTCTGTGAAGGCTGTATTTTGGGAAAAATGTAGTGTTGCTCATTCCCAAAAGATGGTTCAGCTCGAGCTACTCAAAAATTGCAGCTTATTCATAGTGATGTCTGTGGTCCTATGCAGACACCCTCTTTTGGAACTCTCTTTACTTCATGACTTTCATTTATTATTTCTTCACACATGCATGGGTATATCCATTGAAAGCAAAGTCCGAAGTATTTATGTGCTTCAAATAGTTTTCGGTTTTGATTGAAAATCTATCAGCATGTAAAATGGGCAGCCTATGTCTTCTGACTTTAATGCATTTTTGGCTGAATGTGGGATGAAACATTAGTGTACAGTGTTGTATACACCTCAACAAAATGGAGCTGCTAAAAGGAAGAATAGGTGAGTCATGGAGATGGTGAGGTGTATGGTCAAGATTCAGGCTTTACCACGTAGTTTTTGGCTTGAGTTTGTTAAGTGTGTATCATATGTACTTAATAAATGTCCCACTAAAGCATTGCAATCTATCACTACATATGAGTCTTGGCATGGTAACAACACATTTGTTGCTCACCTATGTGTTTTTAGTTATCTGGCATATGCATTTGTGCCTGACCAATAACACATGAAATTGGATGATAAAGTAATGCAATGTATTTTTCTTGGGTATAGTTTTGAAAGCAAAGGCTATTATCTATATCATCCACAAACAAAACATAGTTTGGTTAGCAATGATGTTAATTTTGTCGAAGATGCTATTCAGCCATTACTTTCATGTACTAAGGAGACACTAGTTAGCTCCAAAGACATGTATGACACATTGCTACCTCTTTTTATAGTTGGAAAGTCCAGTGTTGGTCCTAATGAGGCAAATTTGGGGCATTTGCATCAATATATTTGGGGATTCAATTTATGCAAGTTGATGGCAGAATCGCTTTTTGTAAATTGTGTTTTTTTGAGATTGAATTGTCATGTCATAGTGAGATAGTGTTCAAGCAGAAGTGCTGCTTGTAGTGTTTGTAGTGTTGTGAATTGTTGCAAAAATGGCAAGCGCAAATGGAATGAGTTAGCTTATGAGCAATAATCTGGACAAGAACAACTTCCATTCTTGGAGATTCAGAATGACGAATTTCCTAATGGGAAAAGGCTACTGGAAGTACATCGAAGGAGAGAACTAAAATGCTCTGTAATTACTATAGAGGAATCAGACTGTGGACCAGTTAAGAGCACATGAGGAATGGAATCAAGGAGCACAAAAGGTAATGTATTTGTTATCTATTAGCATACAGGATAGCATGATTGTGCACATACAAGATGCCAAGACTCCTAAAGAGGCTTGGAATAGCTTGGTCACATTGTATGAGACCAATACAAAGGCACGAAAATTGCAACTCAAGAACGATTTGCTTACATTGGAGAAGAAGGGCATGTTGGTAAGTGACTACACCTTGAAAATCAAAAGCATATGTGAGTCACTTGCATCTATTTGTGTGAATGTATATGATGATGATAAGGTGGAAGTGTGCCTTCGTGGTTTAGGAGCTGCATATAAGCAGTTCAGAACTTCTATATAGACCAGAGAAAATATTCCAAATTTTGTTGATTTGGTATCCATGTTGATTATTGAAGAAAAGAATCTTGGTGAGGATTCAAACTCCCAAGGAAAGCCTAGTTCTAAGCACGTATTCTACTTTGGCAGAGGAGGAGGCAGAGGTAGAGGTTTTGGAAGTGGAAGAGGAAACAGTAACCAAGTCCAAGGTCGACAACAGAATCATGCAAGAGGAAGAGGATAGTTTCGAGGCAGGAGAAGCCAAAGAGGTCGCAGAAATTTCCAAGGAAATGATTCAGGTAATGAGAGTAAAGGATGCTAGAATTGTGGGAAACTTGGACATTTTAAGTGTGATTGTAGGTTGAAGAATCAAAATAACAGAAGGCAGCAAAACAACTATGCATCCAAAATTGCAGATGATTCTGAGAACCTGTTCATGGTTCAACATTACATGATGAATACGATGTCTAATGGTGTTTCAAGATCGAATGATAATGTCTAGTATGTTGATTCAGGTGCTTCAAATCACATGACTAGTCATGTGAAATGGTTTAGTACTTTGCAGAAATTGCAAGTTCTTGGATATGTTGAAACGGGTGATAACACATCACACCCTATCGAGCATACAGGAAACATAGCATTGTCTATGGAGGACGGGAAGGTAAAACATCTTGCTGATGTGCTGCATGTTCCAAATATAACAAAGAATCTAGTTTCGGTTGGACAAATGGTTGACTAGGGATTACAAGTCAGGTTCAATGCTGATGGGTTATATGTAGAAGAATACAAACAAGATGGAAGATTTATTGCCAAAGGAAACAAAGTGGGTAGGATGTTCACCTTAAATATGAAAATTCTTGAAATGAATGCAGCCATGTTTGCAAAAGGTGCATGATTCATTGCTGATATAGAGATCTAGCACAAACTGATTGGACACACAAACTTGAAAAGGCTGAAATTGATGCAGTCAAAGGAGATTGTCCATGGACTACCAAATTTCAAGGTTGGAGAGATGCAAAAGGTATGTGCAGCATCTCAATTTCAAAAACAATCAAGAGCATCATTTCCACATGACAAGCATGTTAGTGAGAACATACTAGAAATAGTACATACAGATGTTTGGGGTCCTGCAAAGACCACATCTATGGGTAGTTGCAGGTTTGTTTTTACTTTCATTGATGATCATACACGAAAAGTGTTGGAAAGATGGACGGACACTCCAAGAAATGAGTAGGTGCTTCTAATCCCTGCTTTACACCAGCCCTTTTTGCTTCAGATTTGAGTTGTAGGCCCTCTTAGCTTTCCAGTGACACTAAACAAGAACCTATATACTTTGCAAATGATGTGAGAAATGATTGATTCAAGACAGACTACTTCCAAGTTCAAGAATCAATGAAAACCTTCTATTTTTGTTCACACACCTGCTGCTTCTTAAGCTCAGTGCTTCTAGTACATTAGGAATTAGAAAAATTCCTTTCAAAAATATTAAATTATCTTAATGAGCTAATGATTCCAAGTGGAATCACTTGAAATGATGTACTATACACAGAGCAATCAATTTAACAATCAAATCATTACCCACAATTTTTTAGGACCTCTGTAAAGTTTGACCAGTGATCACCTCGATGCACTTTTCTCTGAATCCACTAAATAGAAAGTCTTCAAAATTTGATAGCATGTTGAGGACTTAGAGCTGATTCCAAGGAGCTATAGAACATCAAAAATGGTGGATAAATGATTGAGATATGAGCAATAAAAAATGACTGTTATAAGTGACAATGACAGAGAAACCAGTAGATATAATGAATGATCTATTATATTATGAAACAATGTTGTACATGATCATTGGCATGATGAGACTACTATGAGGTGTATGCTATGAAGTAATCCACACTCCTTCAATGAGATCAACAAGGATTTGAATATGGACTCATCTTTCCCGCGACTTATACATTCACCTTATATAGATGATTCATTTGAATTTTCAATTTGAATTCTTGATTGGCTTTCTCTAGAAAAAGTGATCCTCTAATCTAGGAGATATTCTCTCCAAATAAAGTCATAGCTTTTCTATCTAAGAAACTCCACGAGTTTAGTTGTAGCTACAAATATTCCTCAAAGTCAAATAGACTTTTACAAGTGGTAAAAGGTAAAGAATCCATAGCAATGGTTCTCATTAGTCTTCAAGTATTTGCACATAAAGTCTTTATATCTAGCCAACTGTGTAGGCTTGGTATTTGCACCAACAGCCCTCCCTCAAGCCAAACATCTTGGATTGATCTTCTTATTCACTCCTCTTGAATGTCTTGCAATCCAATCATAGACTTAAACCTGCAAAGTTTTGTACCATCAAGTGCATTGGTTAATAAATATGCACATTGCATATTAGTTGATACATATCCTAATTGAATTTCCTTGCTTGATAGCTTCTCTCTCACATAATGATAGTGGACCTCTTTATGCTTGGTCCTAGCATGATAAATAGGATTTGCTGCAAGATGTAGTGAGCTTGTATTATCTCCAAAAATCGTTGGAGATGTAGTATGCAAACCCAAATCTATATATAACAATCTGATCCATATGGCCTCTTGAGTAGAATTGTCCAATCCTCTATACCCTGCCTCTATTGAAGATAAAGCAACAATAGGTTGCTTCTTTGAAGACCATGATATAGGTTTGTCACCTGCAAAAGATAGGTATCCCGAGGTATCCCTTCTATCATCTTTGCAACCTACCCAATTTGCATCTGAATATATCTTGATGTCCAAACCTCAGGTATAAGGAAAGTATAATCCTTGATTTTGAGTAAAATCCTCTTTGCAGCCTCCAAGTGAGGTGCCCTAGGTTTGTGCATAAATTGACCTAAGAAACTTACTCCATAAGAAATATCAATCCTTGTCAATGTAGAATAGTTCAAGGTTCCCACTATGCTTTGGTAACCTACAATATTATCAAGCACATCACCTTCATGAGCACTTAATTTTTGGTTTACCTCCATTTGAGTGCTTGCTACCTTGGCATCCTGCAAATGAAACTTCTTTAACATGTCTTGTACATACTTTCTCTGAGTAATATAAATTCCAGAGTTGGTATAGACTAACTCAAGTCCAAGAAAATACTTTAGTGATCCAAGGTCACTAATTTCCTGCATCATTTGATTCTTAATCTGTTTGATGCCATCAGCATCATTACCTGTGAGTATGATATCATCAACATATACACATAGGTATATTACCTCTGAATTACTCCTCTTAACAAACAGAGAAGTATATGCTTTACTCATGATGAATCCTTGATCCTGAAGGTATGTAGTCAATCTATGGTTCCATCTCCTAGGTGCCTGCTTCAATTCATAAAGAGATTTGTTCAATTTACACACATATGTTACCTTGCTTGGATCCTCATAGCGAGGAGGTTGAGACATATACCTCTTTTGAAATCCAGACCTTAAGAAATGCATTTTTTACATCCAATTGGTACATTTTCCAATTCTTTGATGCAGCCGCACTTACCAATACCCTGATGGTTGGCATTTTTGCCACAAATGAGAAGGTATCTTCATAATCAACTCCTTGGGTTTCTGCAAAACCCTTAGCCACAACCCTAGCTTTATACCTACTTATTGATCCTCTACCATGCCATGCTTCATATGGGATCATCCCATCAAGAGATTTGGATGGCAACCTGTTTACAAGATAAGTGGTAGTAGATACACTCTTCGCCCACAAGTAATTAGGTAATTTTTTCTCATTTAACATTGACCTCGTTGTTTCAACAATTATTCGATTTCTCCTCTCTGCCACCCCATTTTGCTCAGGGGTATACCTTGTTGTGATTTCTCTCTTGATTCCTCTATCCTACAAGAATGCATCAAACTCATTTGAGAAGTACTCACCTCCTCCATCTGACCTTAGTCTCTTTAGACTTCTTCCTGTTTGGTTCTCAACAAGTGCAAGATACTTTTTAAAGCAACTGAATACTTCATCTTTGTGTGTCATAAAATATAAGATAGTCCACCTATTGAAATGATCAATGAAAGATACATAATACCTTGATCCAAAAATTGAGGGATCCTTACTTGGTCCCCATACATCTATATGGAGAAGTTGTAGGTAGTCCTCATGCATGTAACCTTTCCTTGAGAAGGGTAACCTGTGAGATTTTCCAAACTGACAAGCACCACATTTATAGATCATGTGTTGCTTGGATACATTAGGTACCCCAAGCACACATTGATCTCTACATATTCGCTTTAAAGTTCTCTCACCAATATGCCCTAATCTCTTATGCCAGGGTATTTGTAACTATAAAGTGCAATATTCCTTGTGTCTTCAAGTTCAAAAGCGAATAATCTACCTGTCTTTTCACCTTTGGCAATTCTCTTGGATCCATGTTGGGAATCCTCCACAAATGCTCCATATTTGTTGAACCTAACCTGCAAACCCTTTTCCACAATCTATCCAACATTCATCAAGTTCTTGGTAATTGTAGGTACATATAGAACTCTGCTCAACATATTTCTTTTTTCCATCAGAGGTCTTAACATTTCCTACCTTGATCACTGAGTGCTTGGTGTCATCACCTGTTTGTACCTGATGCTTACCCTTTGGTTCCTCAAGGTCAGAGAGAAGAGCTACATTGCCTGCCACATGGTTTGAACATCCTGAGTCAATGTAGAAGAGATGGTCATCATTTATACTTGGTTTTGAAGTCATATTCATAATCAAAAAAGAATCATCTTGCTCCTCTTTATAGTTGTTGTAATCTTTCCTTGATTTGTAGCCTCCTTGGTAGTTGTTATTGTAGTTGTTGTTGTAGTTGTTATTGTAGTTGTTATTGTAGTTGTTATTGTATCCTTGATGGTGATTGAATCTTCCTCTTGATTATGTATATCCACCTTTTTGAAATCCTCTACCTCTCTGATTCTTGAAGTTCCTGTAACACTCATCTATAGTATGATTTGACAATCCACAAATATTACATGGTGAGGAGTTATAAGGTCTCCCCCTACCTTGCTTACCTTCTCTGCCCCTTCCTCTTGAGTTTCTACCTCTCCCTGCATAGTTGGCTTGGGAGGTAGCTCCTTTATCCTCAATCTTCTTGCTTTTTCCTTTCTCTTTAGACTTACTTTTATCTATGTATAGGTCAGAAGAACTATTACCTCTTGATGAATCTCCATTCTTGTTGAGCTTGGCTTCATGGGTAAAGAGTTGCCCCATTTACCATGAGTGTGGTAAGATCTGGAATTTGCATGTCCATGTACAAGTCCATGGCAGTTGTGAAGCTCTCCTATTTATCATCTACCTTAATATCATTGATTACCTGTCTTACAATCTGCTCCTCTTCATTCTCTTTTCCTATGCTTGCCAATTGGTCAGCTACATCCTTAACTTTGGTCACATACTCTGAGATTCCTTGCTTGGGTTGCTTTCTTTGAGTGGTAAACTCAATCCACAATTGGTTCTTCCTAGCCCTTGTGTTGGAAGAGAAATATGAAGACAATGTTTCCCAAGTCTCTTGGGATGTCTTACAATTCCTAATGTGTGGAAGGAGAAAATTAGAGATTGAGTTAAGTAAGTATGACCTTGCGAAAGCATCCTTGGCACACCATGAATTGAGTCTTTCATGCTCCTCTCTTGTAGGTTGTCCTTAGCTTTTGAAAATGGGCATCTCCTCATCTCCTGAGATGTATCCATAGAGACTCCTTCCTTGCAAGTATGTCTCATCCTCAAGTACCATGCTTGGCAGTTGTTCTTGTCCAGTTTATAAATGAAAGAAGGAAAACCATCTCCCATTTGACCTTACCTTTGCTCTGATACCACTGTTTGAAAGATGGATGGACACTCCAAGAAATGAGTAGGTGCTACTAATCACTGCTTTACACCAGCTCTTTTTGCTTCAGAGTTGAGTTTTAGGCCCTCTTAGATTTCCAATGACACTAAAAAAGTGCTTATGTACTTTGGAAATGATCTGAGAAATGACTGATTCAAGACAGACTACTTCCAAGTTCAAGAATCAATGAAAACCTTTTATTTTTGTTCACACACCTGCTGCTTGTTAAGCTGAGTGCTTCCAGTACAGTAGGAATTAGAACAATTCCTTTTGGACATATTAAATTATCTTAATGATCCAATGATTCCAACTGGAATCACTTGAAATGATGTACTATACACAGAGCAATCAATTTAACAATCAAATCATTACCCCCGATTTTTTAGGACCTCTGTAGAGTTTGACCAGTGATCACCTCGACACACTTTTCTCTGAATCCACTAAATAGAAAGTCTTCAAAATTTGACAGCATGTAGAGGACTTAGAGCTGATTCCAAAGAGCTATAGAACATTGACAATGGTGGAGAAATGACTGAGCTCTAAGCAATACAAAATGACTATTATAAGTGACAATGACAGAGAAACCAGTAGATATAATGAATGATCTATTGTATTATGAAACAATGTTGTACATGATCATTTGCATGATGAGCAATACTCAATGATATTCAGAGGTGTAGGCTATGAAGTAAGCCACACTCTCCTTCAATGAGATCAACAAGGATTTGAATATGGACTCATCTATCCCATGAGTTTTACATTCATCTTATATAGATGATTCATTTGAATTTTGAATTTGAATTCTTGATTGGCTTTCTCTAGAAAAAGTGATCCTCTAATCTAGGAGATATTCTCTCCAAATAAAGTTGTAGCTTTTCTATCTAACAAACTCCACGAGTTTAGTTGTAGCTACAAATATTCCTTTAAGTTAACTAGACTTTTACAAGTGGTGAAAGGTAAAGAATCCATAGCAATGGTTCTCTTTAGTCTTCAAGTATTTGCACATAAAGTCTTTATATCTAGCCAAGTGTGTAGGCTTGGTATTTTCACCAACAAAAAGTGCATGAAATGAGTGAGGTGTTCACTCACTTTTAGATTTTTAAAGCTATGGTGGAAAAGTAGACAAGGACTTCAACAATTTTCTAAAAAATCATGGAATTCGGCGTCAGTTTTCATGCAGGTACACACCATAATAGAATGACATATTGCAGAAATAGGAAGAGCCTTGATGGCTGAGAAGAATATGCCTCATTGTTATTGGGCAGAAGCTTTTCATACTGATGTATACATCATGAACAAAACTCTGACTGTTGTTGTACATCAAGTTACACTTGAAGAGAAACTTACAAATAAAAAGCCAAACTTATCACATCTGAAAGTTTTTTGTTGTATTGCATATGTACATGTTCCAGATGAATTGCGGACAAAGCTTGATCCAAAAGCAAAAAAGTGTGTCTTCATTGGATACTCCCTTGAGCAAAAGGGATATAAATGTTATAAGCCATTCACACGACAGGTAAAGTTGAGCAGAGATGTGATATTTGATGAAATGTCAAGCTTCTATGCAGATGCCAAAGAAGGACTGAATCTTGAACCAAATGACAAAGAAAATATTGAAACATCAAGTGCAGAATCTCAAGATTTGAGTGGATCGGATGCATCACCAAGCAATAGTTCTAACTCAAATCCATGGAGTGGAAGATTGCATGGAAATTTCAGTCTAGCAAATTGATCAAATACATCAAAGCAAGGTAAAGAAAAGCTTCCTACTGGTCATAAAACATGTGCAGGTTTTGAAGACGTTGATGGAGATTCAAGCGATTTAGAAAGGAGTCTTGATGAGGAACTTGGATTGCCCTCTATGAAGAGTCCAGGAGTAAGAAAGGCACATGCAAATGATACAAGGAGAAGTGACCCAGGACCAAGAAGATCTAGGAGGATACAGAATTCACTGCAATGATTGAAATATGATAGTTACATGGCTCGCCATCGTGCCTACATGACAAAGGTAATACAAGATGCTAAACCTTCTTGTTTTGAAGATGCAATTGGAAATGCATATTGGAAAAAAGCTATGGATGAGGAGATGGCTGCACTTTATGGAAACAATACATGGAAGCTTGTTCCACTGCCACAAGGAAAGAAACCCATAGGCTGCCAGTGGGTTTACAAGGTAAAGAACAATGCTAATGGTAGCATAAGCAGGTATAAAGCACGTTTGGTAGCAAAAGGATATGAACAAACTTATGGCATTGATTATGAGGAAACATTCAAGGACTTTTATGGGCTGAAGCAAGCGCCTCATGCATGGCATGCAAGGATTGCTCATTAGTTGAATCTTGGTGTGTTGCGCTATTTCTTGGGCATTGAGTTTATACATACAAAAATAGGTATATGGATGTCGCAAAGGCAATATGCCTTGAATATGCTACAAAAGTATGGTATGGCTGATTGTAAGCTGATTTCAATGCCATTAGATCAGAATTTGAAGTTAGATACTGCATCAGGTGAAGCATTGGAAAATGCTACTATTTATAGGAAAATTGTGGGAAGTTTGATATATCTCATAATTATGAGGACTGATCTAAGCTACACGATTGGACTTGAAAGTCAATTTATGGAGGTTCCCAGGAAGCCACATTTGGATGCTCTGAGGCGCACTCTACGTTATGTGAGTGCTACTTTGGATTATGCATTGTTTTATGAAGCTAGCGTAGAGTAGTTCATGGATAAACTGATGCAGATTGGGCTGGTGGTATTCCTGATAGAAGATCTACTAGTGGCTTTGTATTCTCACTTGGAGGTGCAGCTATTACATGGAGCAGCAAGAAGCAACCCACTATTGCTTTGTCGAGTATAGAGGCTGAGTATAGAGGGGCTACAATGGTAGCACGTGAGGCATCATGACTGGAGATGCTACTTGCAGATTAGGTGTGGAAGTGCAAAATCCTATCACCATCTATTGTGATAATCATAGCAGCATATAGTTAGCACGGAACCCTATTCTTGATGCTAGAACAAAGCATATCAAGGTACATTATCACTTCATCAGAGAGTAGGTATTAGCAGGTGATATTGATCTTGTTTATGTGAGAATAGATGAACAGGTTGCTGATATTTTCACTAAAGAACTTGGAGCAAAGAAGTTGAAGAAGTTTCGAAAAATTCTTGGATTAGAGGACATGGCATTGAGCTTGATGGGCAGTGTTGAGATATCAAGCTCAACATGTGATGATCTAGGATGACACGTATCATTTTTTTTCATTCTCATGACATGTATAGTGGTCACGCTGGTATATGTCAAGGACACTTCATTGAGCTTTATTAGATTTATCTACCGAGAGTGATGGCACATTTGTTTCTTGTCAGCTCACTCATTTGCGGACATTAGGTTTTTCCTTATGTACTCGTCTTTATATATTGCAGTAGTTGTATTCTTGTTTTTATGTCATTCTTGTACATTCCTTTTTATGTAATAGAAGAAGAGGATGAGGATCATTCTTCCTTGCCTAAATCTGAGCATGTGCTTCTCTTTGATTGTGAGAGTATGTGTGTGAGCTCTCTTCCTTATCTCCTTCCTCGTGACAAATGTGGCACAAGAGTTATGGACAAGGAAGCCACCATCTTATGATCATCTTTAATTTTTCGAGTGTGAAGCATATGTTCATATACCCAAGAATCTTGAGACGAGATGGACCATAAGAAAAAGAAATGCATTTTTCTTGGATATGGGAGATACAATCAATTTGGATATCTCTTATGGGATCGTAAAATATGGTCACTGGTCAAAAGCAATGATGTCATTTTCAATGAGTCGAAGATGCATAAACAACCCTTTAAAGAGGTTAAAGTGAGAAGAGTGATATTTGAGGATACTAGTTCTCCAATTAGCATGCATAAAATTGTTGCACATAGGGATGTTCAAGAGAGTTTCCAATCACATCATTCTATAAATATTCTTATTCAACAACCATTGAGATGCTCTACACGTGTCTCACATCCACTTGATAGATATTTTATGGGTTTGGATTTTGTTGTGCTAACATATGTTGTTGAGCCTTCTTGCTACAAAGAGGATATGAAAAAAAAGGATCATGTCAAGTGGGAGTGTGCCATGAAGGTTGACTAGATTCTATTCAGAAGAATGGTACTTGGAATTTAACACCTTTGGCAAAGGGCAATAAAGATTTACAATGTAAATGGGTATATAAGCTGAAATTCACACCAAATAGTGCTCCAAAGTATAAGACATGACTTGTTGCAAAGAGGTTAAAGAAACAACATGGTGTTGATTTCGAGGAAATCTTTTCTCTAGTGGTCAAGATGACTACCCTATGAATGTTGCTTGGATTTATTGTAGTGGAGGACTTAGATTTAGCTTAAAGGGATATGAAAATTGCTTTCTTGCATGGTGTTCACGACAAAGGCTCGAGTACTACTTCTCATCATAGAAGAAGAGGAAGCACTTAAAACTACTCAGAAGAGTGCATCTTGGCAACAGTGAGTTTTATCACTAAAACAATGTAATATATGTACATACACCCAATTATCGCCAATGCGACTCCATTTTGTGCAAGCCGAGGAGTCCTCAAGCTTGAGGAGTCTAGGTAGAAAGGTCACACCAATTTTTGTAATTTTTGGAACTCGTTAGATTGTTCAAATTAGAGATAGAACCTATTTTTTAACTATGATGGTCAATAGATGTGAAACTAGTTAAAACTGGGCAAAAACTATAAATAGAGCTAGAGAGCTCATTTTGAGGTTGTTGTTAGTTTATGATTGAACCTATGAGCTAGGGCTAGAAGAAATATTGTAACTAGATGATGATGAATATGATTATGAGTTCTTTTCTTGCCTTCCATTGATCTCCATTGCAACTTTCCTAGTGTGTGTGTGTGTGTATGTATGTGTGTGTATGCTCTTGCATTTCTCATCATCTTCTTCATGCACATCATTCGCTCTTGATCTTCATATCGACCTAAAATCTCCATGGATTGACAATTACGAGGTGAACCTCCTCACGTTGGTACTTTCCATTGTGCTAGAGTGACACCAAATTTGGCGTCATTGCCGAGGACGAGCTCTAGGTTGAGCGTGTGATGGTAAGTGTATCAGAGAAAATCATTAGAAGGTAAAATTTCTTTGTTGTTTTGTTGTTTGTAGTTATTTTTTTGTACACTTTTACTCCTCTATTCTTCTACTATCATTCCCTATCATTATCTCAAACTCCAAACAATCACCAAAAATCAGTCATATTTCCACTTTCTCTTATCTTTCCCTCATTTGTGTGTGTGCGAGAGTGAGAGAGAGATTTTGCATGTGTACGTTCATGTTTTTTGGTGCACTAATCTTGTAGGGCAGCCTGTGGACACCACGGATTTGCTGGAAACACAGGTAAAAACTCCATTTTTTCTCGAAAAATTATCGTTGAAGTTGACCATCACAACTATCAGGAAAGGTATGAATTTGTGCAAACTTTTTGCATGAAGAAGGAGCCTAGGTAAGCGCTTGCACACATCTATGCTTGATTTTGTGAAATTTCATAATTTTCTAACCGTCACGATGATGTTTCATCATCGTGACGGTCACTGACCATCGTGGCGATTGGCTCACGCCATCGTGATCGCATCTCACCATCGCAACCGTGACTCACCATTGTGATGATGCTTGACAATCATGATCTTGACTGGCCATCGTCGCTTGATCCTCATGATTGTGCTTGATCATCGTGACCCTGACCGTGGTCGCTTGACCGTCGTGTACTGACTATCGCGATCCTCACTCATCATCGTGGGTTGATCTTCGTGACTTGATAGACGTGATCCTGAGTGATCATCGTGACTTGACAGTCGTGACTATGATTCATCATTGTAGGGCTTGACCATCGTGACTTTTGACCATCGTGGGTATCACACCATCGCAATAGTGACACACCATCGCGACTGTCAGACAAAATGCAAAATTAGGGTTTTTTGCACAAAGTTTTAAATTTTTTGGGTCAAATCTTGGACATTACCATCGCGATTATTAGTCAAAATGCAAAATTAGGGTTTTTTCCACAAATTTTCAAAATTTTAGGGTTTTTTAAGGCGAGCATAAGAAGTACAGCACGATCGTGGGCACAACAACTAGGCAGCTATCCATACGAGGTTAGTTCAGATACAAGTGACTCAAGATATGTCTTTCAACACAAGTAGACCAGGGGTATCATTTAATGTAGCCCACCTAGAGAAGACGGAGGGTCCCTACAAGACTCAGTTGGAGTATATTCGTACAAATAGATTGGGTGCCCGAGTATATGAGGATGGCCTTCATAGGTCTGCGATTCAACTACATAATCCCGATCAACCCATGGGATTAGAACATCTAGCTATTAAGTTTGAAAATGAGGCTTACATAGACAAAGAAGGAACTATGTACATTGTTGCAATAAGGGCCGACTCAATGAATGAACTAGGTGAGATAGTAGAAAATGCAGACATAGATGTGGAAGGACATGGTAAACAAATTGAGGAACCCAGAACACCGAGAGGAAAATCCATACTAACAAGGGTGATAATGCCTAAGTGGATGCCCCAAGACAATAGGAGTATAGAATTGTTCTGCAATAAGGAGACTGACAAAGCCTTTTGGAGATATAGGCCAGAACAACCTATTGCGAGAGGAACAAACATGATTTATGAACTAAAGGACCCAAAAATCCTAGGTAAAGTTGTATACTTAGATGAAACCTTAGAACGAATGTATAAGGTCACAGAACATGGACGACATGCGTATACATGGGGAGGAGAATTAGTTTTTCCTCTAGTAAGTCCAAGCACTTAAGGATAGTTTGGGTGTTGGCACATCTCAAGGACATAGAGAGAAGAACAAGGAAGGAGCACAGAGTAGTTTCATCCATTGTGCAGGAAGGGAGAGGATCCCCACCGAAAGTGGAAGGGTTGAAAGAGACTCTCAGGGATCATAGGGCTCACAGAGGTGGGGACGGATTTCCCCTACCTAGAACAAGAGACCACCCTAGAACCTTGAGGCCTACTCAATTAGTGAAGGCCACGAAGAATTGTTTTGACGGATCAGGAGATCCCTACAAGCAAGTAGCAGAATTCAAGCAGGTGCTACAAGCTGAACAAGTTGAAGACATGTTTACACAATTAATGCCTTTGGACTCACTCTAAAGGGTGATGCGTTGGATTGGTTTTGACCATTGCACGAACATTAATTTAGAGACATCCACCACATGATGGAATCCTTCATTACAGACTTTTCCAAGAGTGGAATCAAACACAACACGTCTTCTTTGATACACACATTCAAACAAACCCCTCAAGAGACAGTCGATATGGCCGGTCAAAGATTTAGACGGTACATAGAAAGATGTCCCCCATTGGAAGTACCCACTCAAGCTAAATTGATAGCTTTGTTCATAGATGGCCTACTGAGTGCTAAGCTGAGATCATACGTCTTCTTGAAGGAGCCAAGAACATTGGATCAATGTTTATGGATCTGTGTAGACATAGAAGATAACTTAGGAGATGAGTTAGAACTTCCTAAGGTTCGCAAAGACTTGGATAACACTACAAAAACTTCATCCAAATATTTCAATTCAATAGAGGACTTAGCGGAACAAGTGGCCAAACGATCAGAAGTGTCTAGTAAAGTAGGCATCAAATTATCTCCCCCTCGAAGGTGTTGTACTTGTGGAGGTGACCATATGGCGAACATGTGTCCACATGCATTGCAACCCATAAGGAAATTCTAACGGAGTGTATTGTACTATAGAGCGAAGATACACAAACCACACTGCTCAGGATTGTCCATATAACAAACAAGTGGTTAGGCAAAACTACCCTCAGCAATATCAGTCAGGTAGATACCAAGGGGAGTACCAACCACAGCAATATTATCGAGCCCCCCCTCAATATCAAGCACCATATCAAGCACAGCCAAGACTGTAACCTATCCTAGGACAACAACCTCCACCCCTTGGTAATGTAGTTTCGGTAAAGTATTCTACACAGAGCAGAACTCCAACATGGCATTAGTATCCACGACCCCTTTAATCACAGATAATGACCCTAATGGAAACGTTTTTTACTCCACTCATGTGGATAGCCCACCAGCATACTATACGGAGTCATTGGAAAACTTAGATCCTTACTATGAGAACCTTGTATATGAGCAAAACCCGGAACCAGATTATGCTCAGGTCATGTAGACAAACCCCAACCCGAGACTGCAGGCTAGACAACTAAGACCACAAGCACCCACAAGGACCATCTTATAAATGCCAAGGAGACCACTTCATACGATATTTTCCACGTGCAGCAACTACAGTGCAGTCGCAATACTTCAATATTCAAGGCTTTTCCCCTGAATGTGGAAAGGAACACTTCATAAGAGATTGTCCCAAGAACCCTGCAAACACCTCTACAAAAGTGACACCCATCAATGTGATAGGCATAGTGTAGCATTTCGAAGGTTCTAGAAGTCAATACATACCCATCTAGGCAGTTACTAGAGCCCAAGCGCAAAGGCAATGCATCAAACCACTAGGCTACACAGGCTTGGACTCCCTCTCTTGTTTTTCTTGGAAGACACACCCAAGAAGAGAAATCGAGGTCAAACAAATGCAAGCATTCGACCAAAGAAAGATTCAAAGCATGTAACAATTGCAGCAGCCATCAAAAATTCCTATGAAGACAACTACCAAAGACTTCATAGTTTTTGTAGCTTTTGTAAAATTGGAGCTTTTGTTTCTGCACCTATTTAAACATAGGGAGGACAAGTTTCCCAAAGATAGTGCAAAAAGGGCTACTCCCAAGTGTATTAGTTAATTTTGTCCAATTGGGTAAAACTTCTTTCCTTTTTGAGAAGTATGAACTCTTGGAATTTGTAAAACGGTCTTTCCTCCCTCTTACTCTCATCATATCCCCTAGTTATTGCTTCCACTACGTAAGAGAGCTGTTCCAAGAGTTCATATACATCTTGAAGGTCCTTTTACATGCATGGGGGCTCCAAGATGAGTAGAAATCAGAATAGATCTATGTAATTGAGAACTTCAGAACACTCTACCTAGAATTGTTCCAAGAGTTTATATACATCTCGAAGATCTTTTTACGTGCATGGGAGCTCCAAGATGAGTACAAATCAGAATAGATCTATGTCATTGAAAACTTCAGAACACTCTACCTAGAATTTATCTGTGTAAATGGAGAATTTTTTTTGAGAGTCGGTGTTGTGTCTTTTGCGTGAAGAAAAGATGGGCGGAACACTTGTTTCTCATGTTCTTCCACATGAAAACCACCTGAGACACGCCGTTTTTCTATTTCGGGCTCAATGGAATCCACCTTACATCTGCTGGATTTGGATTGACCTTCTGTTAGTCAACGCCATGCATTTAGGTGGCGTTTCAAGCTCGCATGACAAAGTGGGATGGAACGAGCTTGGCAAGCTCGATGGATCATGGGGTATGGCGGATGACAAGATGTTCATTCTACACCTGTTGGAAAGCATTTATGTACGATCGTCAACGCATTTAGGCGGCGTTGGAAGCGCTCGTGACAAAGTGGGATGGAAGTGGCTTGGCAAGCTCGATGGATCATGGGATATGGCGGATGACACGATGTTGATTTTCATTCTGTTGTCTCGGCCTGGCCAATCCTGAAATATCTGCTCGAATATCTTTTTCCCGGTTTTGCGCATTTTGAAGATTGCATTTTGCAGCATTAGAGTGTTTAGGTACAGTTCGGATGGAGGGGCTTCATTTCTGAAAGCCAACGTCGCTTATCATCTTCAAGATACTGCGATCCATGTGTAAAGGCCCAAGAGTGTGGCTACCTTGGTGACCGCCCAGGAAGCCCCTCAGAAACGCAGTGCTTTCTACCTTATTCCGCCATGCCGCAGCTTGGGAGAGCGTGTAATCCTTTCAGGGTCCATACAAAATTGAAGACACTGTTTCGCTCTGCGCGGACTGTGTTTGTGTTGGCTGTGACATTGATTGTCCTTGTCTGCGTAGTATCTGCTCAGCTTATCCAGTTCCCTAGGCCTACGCAATACAGCAAAGACATGAGTGAATGGGACTCTCAAAGAACCTTCAGATCTGTGGAGCCGGAATCTGTGGAGCTCAATGGCGGGCATGAAAGCATGAAAAGTGGGAGTGTAGATGCACAGCTTATGTTGCAGGATTTAGGAGGGACGGTGCAGTCTTCTACGGTTATTAGAAAAGATTCAGTAGAGCATGTCGGGGATGGACATGAAGTAAAGCTCACTTCTGTAGACAATTTGGACGAAGACGAACCGGAGGCCTTGATTAGGCAGAAAGAGCAGGAGATCGTGGCAAATCCCATCGATGACAATATTCACGACTCCACCAATCATCAAGGTTTACGTAAACCTCAACAGCTTACAGAAGGTGAGGCCGTAGGCGAATCTGAGACAGGCATTACATCCGCTGAAGTTAAACCGATTGATGAGAACAGACGATTGTTAATGAACAAGAAAAGGGAGAAAGAGACATCGCCAGAGTCTAAATTGGACATGAAATCTGCTGAAAGTTTGAAGGACGAAGAAGAGGAAAAGGCCATGTCACTTGACAGTCACGAGAGTGTACAGTCGTATATCTTCGTACCGTCTGCTTTCACCAAAGTTCTGAGAGAAACTGCAGATCTTGCATGGGAAACGGGTAGGAAAGCCTGGAAAGAGATTGAGGCCATCTCAAACCTCACAAATTATGCTCCCGTTGTCAGCGACAGGAAGCATATTGCCTGTCCAGAAGTGATCGTTAAGGGGGAGAAATCGCTACAGGAATCGAATGGATATATCAATTTACCTTGTGGTCTAGCAGTCGGTTCAACGGTCGTGATGATTGGCACGCCACGAAATCCCGACATCGACCAGCTTGATCATCCTGATTCTGAACCAACAGACGCTTCAACTTTCGTACTTGAGCTTCGTGGCCAAAGGCCATCAGATGATTCAGAGCGATCAAGAGTCTTGCACATAAACCCTAGATTAAGAGGTGATTTTACTGGGAAACCTGTCATTGAGATCAATACATTCATCAATGGCTTCTGGGGCCGAAGCCAACGCTGTGAAGGTAGCGAGTCCCACGATCACGAGAAAGGTTCTCTCTCTCTCTCTCTCTCTCTCTCTCTCGGAAAGATGCGTCATCTTGCCGAGGCATTCCAAATATATACGGAGAGAATATGCTCATAAACAGACTGTATAAGCAGGCACATAGACATGCATTTTAGAGAGAAACAGAATCAATGTGTGTGTGAGAGAGAGACTCAGCATTCCCAAAGATCAGCCTTCCTTCAGGTGGAACAATTCAGTCTTTTCTTGAAAGGATCACCATGTCTGTATCTTTAGCATACGCCGATTGCCGTTCGTAATCGTGTCCGATGAGCTTCCCGACCTTCCTCGAACTTAAGAATTTCCGTCTGTAACTAGAGTTATTCGAGTGCTGAATGTAGGACGCTACCCAGGATGTCATCGCAGACCTCCATTCACATGAAGTCATAGACGCAGAGAGAGAAGCGGATTTCTCGAGTGCTAGATAGCATATCCACATAAGGAGACTCTAAGAGGAAGAGGTATGTTGTGGTTCTCCACTCTACCCCTAAAATGCGAATATAAAATAAGGTGGTATGGAACACCAGATTTTATACTTCAAGAGTGATGTAGTAAAGATGGTATGGGACATCATATCGTGGGATGATAAATCTTTTAGTACTACAATGAATCTTGAAGTAAGATTGAATCCTCAAGGGAATTAAAACTTCAGAGGAGAAGTTTAAATTCAAGGGGGATAAAAGCATTATCTTACAAGACACTTTCAGATAAAGTGTTTTACAAGATCAAGATCAAGTAAATAAAACGATCACAAAGTAATTAACTTTTAGGACTTTAATGAAGTCATTAAGTTATAGGATCTTCATTTATAATTCAAAGAAGACAAAACATGTTATTATTTCTATTATGGAATATTTCAAGATAAAGCGTTTTTTTATTCAGAAATAGGACTTTGAAATGATCCTTTCAATTAGGTTGGAAAGACTAAGTTTGTTTGAAAGCACCCAATTGATAGTGCAACTTGATGACATCAATCTCTTGGATAGTAATGCATAAGAATTTCCTAGTAAGCAGTTATGAAGATTGAATAAAGGAATTAAGTTAGTCTCAAGTGAAGCATTATTTTGAGTAAAAATATCATCAGTAGAACCTTTGTGGGTCAATACATTGATGTTAGATTCCACACTAGTATCTTATGGTTGGATGATGTTTAGTTTACTCCATGGATCTTTTGGAGAATCTAGTTTCTTTCTCCTAAAGATAGATAAATTGCTTCAATATCTTGTTGAAATAGATCTTTGAAAAGTTAAATTCTTGAGTCACTTAGAGTTTGAATCATAGTAAGTTCAAGTATCTTAGAAGTTTGAATTGGTTGCACAAAGTTTTAGTTCTTTGTTTCCGCTTTCTAGATATTTTGGATTTGACTCAGATAGAGTATCTGATTCTTTTCATGAAAGCCCAGGGTTAGCTAGTTGGAACCAAGTAACTAAATTAAACATCCCATATAGATGCTTTGTATAAGAACCCATTCAACCTTCAAAAGATCCTAAGCCTAAGTTGATTTATTCATTTGAGTTTGCTTCAAGTTACATAGCATAACTCTAATGGATTTCATAGATCAGTTCAGTATACTCTAGAAAAGATAAGTTAGGAATTGCTCATAAGATTGATAGTCCCAAGAACATAAAGCTAAAGATTTTGAAAAAAGGTATCCTAAGTTGGACAATTTTCATTTTGGATTTGACTTGTTCAAGTTAAAGTAAGATTGAACAAAAGTAATTGGAAAAACTTTCTCTTACATCTTATGTAGGATTTTCAAGCCCATCAGGAAAACGTAGTCCTCCAATCGGGTGAAAAAAATCAAGTAAATGTTGGTTGGGAGTGACGCATACTAGAAAATAATCCAAGTTAGTTAGAACAACCAGACTTCTAGTTTTCCAAATCACATTCAAGTGACTCAAGAGTTCTAAAAGTCTTATCAAGGATAAGAATCCCACCTTTGCTACTACATCCATTCACTAGTGATGCCCAAAAATGGACCAGTAATTAATTCAAATCCATCTATTTCACATGTTAGTACCAAGATAGCACATAGTGAAAATGGTGAATCGGCCATGGATGTTTTTTTTTTATCCACTCTTATTATTCATTCCCTATTCTGCACTTAGATAAGTTTATCAAGTGTAAATATATATGGCGTTTTGAATCATTTGGGCAAGGATTCCACCATAGAGATGAAACATGTTCTTCTAGGTTAGAGCATGAGGCTCAGGGGTTGCCAACAAAGTTATACATATATCGATATGTTCTTGAGGATAAAATATTTCCCAAGGGGGAAGAATGTAATAAAGTAACTCTATGATCTAAGTATCTGGACGGTTTAGATGGATCTGAAATCGGGCATGTTTGGCCACTCATGTATATGGCCAAAGATCTCTAGACTAGATAGGTTCTTATCCTCTCTAGGACAAGGAATCCACCTAGCTTAGTGGTTACATCTTAAGGGAGGCAAGGAGGAGGTCTTGGATTCAAGTCTTGAAAGGTGCAACATTTTGCCTAAGAGCTCCATGAGCTGGAGCTTTGTGGATCGTTCTTTCTAACTGGCATCTTTCTAGATAAAGGGTGATGGAGAAACAATCCACAAAAGAATGGTGTGGATTGATTTAGAAAAGAATAATTCTCAATTGATGCTATTTTTCTAAAAGAGGTTCTCAATTAAAGTTTCTTTTTTAAAGAGTGGCTTAGAATCAAAGTGGTTGAGTCCTCAATAGCTATATATACGGGCATAAGGTTGGGAGGAGAGTAATCTCTCTATCATGTGGTGGTCCTAACTATTAGTTTTTGCATCCATTTTTTTAATCTCTTTTTCTCTCTTAGATAGTGTGAAGTTTTTCAATTCTTCACTATAGAAAGGTTTTTAGGTCTACTTATTCCTATTGGTTTGAAAAGGACCCCATTGCTAAGTACATCACTCAACTGAATCCTTGGTGTGGCTGATGTATCCACATAATCAATAAGAAGTTTCTAATCTACATAGAGTTTGTTTTTCATGTTTGGGAGACATAGAGCATATGCCTTTGGAAAGAATCATGATATGTTCTAATTCTTGTTTCAACTCATCTATAAAGATTCAAAGCACTTCATTATGTTTTCAATGTTATTAATCCTATCATCAATGCCATCTTTCTCTTGTATATCTCATAGAACTCTTACTTCTCTACCGTTTCCCCATCAAACCCATGAAAATAAAATGCATCGTTCTTACATGCATGTGAAATGCCTTTTAATAGAGGAGTTTCGATAATCTAAAGGAAACGCTTACAAAGAGAACTTTGCAAGCTCTTGATTACACTAAAAATATTTGCAAAGATACTCGCAATGTAGAATTTATGGCTCTTGCATGTTGGCTCTCTAACATTTTTCTTATTCATGGGGGTAGTTGAGGTGGAGAGATCGGGGTTTTCTATCCTCTCATGAGAGGGAATCCCATATTTGATGTCTAGAAGGATTTTAGAGGGCTATAAAATAAATCCTAACACATTAAATTTTAAAATTCAAAAGAGGAGAAGAAGAGCAACCCCCTCCCCCCTCTCTCACACAGACTCTATATGTGTGTGTGTGTGTGTGTGTGTCCTCACCTAGAGTCAATTAAGAAGGTGCATAAAAATTGGGGAGGGTTGTTTTCTAAGAAAAAATCCCCCTATCTAGGGGTCTCCTCGAGGACTTTTTTATGTGTAGAAAGATGGCCCAAAGTGATCTTTTCCTTGTTCAATCTACTCTAGGGGCCTCGTAGGCCTTTTTCATGTGTAGAAAAATGGGATAAGGTGGTCTTTTTACTGTTAAGGCTTCTCTAGGGCATGAAATGCTTGGTGCACATAAAAAAAGGTGTGCACAAAGACAACTAATAGAGCTCAAACTTGTATGTAGCATAAGAATATGAGATGAAATATTTGAAACAAGCCCATGCGAGGCTCCCCATTTATAACTTTCTTTATTTCTCGCTTGTCCTAGGGCTGCACAACCTTTGGCCTTCATTTTCATTCTTTTATTTTTCTTCTTTATTTATTCAACATGAGTACACATGAGCATACCCTTTTTTTTTTCTTTGTTATTTATTTAACATGAGTACACATGAGAACACCCCTTCGAGTTTCCATAACAAGATATCTCTCAACATTAAGTCCTATTAGAGACCATGACATGCTTGACATTACTATGGAATAACAAGACAAAAAACACTAAAGCTTTGGATACGTAGGGATGTTACTAGATTTGGTCTTCCTTTCCCTTCTTTTTCGCATTATTCAGCAAGTGTAGACATGAGCACATTCCTTGCAAAATTATGAACCCGTTGGGCATAGTTATTTTCCCATAATCTAGTGGTATCTCTTTAGAAATGTCAAATTGAATCTATGTTCATACAATCTAAGATCTTTTTCGTGCAAGATTCATAATTGAAGTCCTTGCACATTGGGTCGATTGGTTGAGTCTCTCGCCTCTTGATGCGGGGGTGATGGTTCGATCCTCCCCACGAGGAGGACATATGTAAGTCTTCAAGCAGTTTACTGAGTTGAAGCCTTCGTGGAGTTAAACCAGTTAAAGCTTTCAGGCAGTTAAACTAGTTGAAGCCTTCGGACTGTTGTAAGCTCTCGTCCAACCTCTGCTCTGTGGGATAAAGGGGTCCCCCGGGTACTATGCCCATTCACCTTGTACATTTGTTCTTTCAAAATTAAATCCTAGGGGAGTTGACTTCGGACGAAACTCCATTAAAAAGAAAAAGATTCTGAATTGAATCTAGAATGGATGTGAAAATGTCTTTCTTAACCTTTGTACACTCTTTGTAGACTTTCTCTATAACTTTTGCACAAAATATCTCCGTAACATAGTCTACCAATTTTGGCAAAAAGTAACGGCAGCATGAGACAGCCTAATGAAAATAATTTTCTATTAAGAAATCAAAACTGTTTATCCCAAGGACATAGAAAAGGACAGAGAGGGTCATACATAGATCAAAGATTTTTTATCTTAGATATAAAGGGTAGAGAGGGTCATACATAAATCAAAGCTTTTTATCTTAAACCTACAAAAACAAAGAGGTTGGGGCATAAAGAACATGAACCTTCCAAATCTTTTAATCTTTATGCACATAAGAAACATCATTCCTTGTTAAGCAATGTTTTTTTTTTTTTTGACAGTTTGGTCGTAAATCTACTCTTATTATCAGACTTGAAAGTTCGAAATAACACTTCATGCACCTTACAGAATCCTTTATCCCCCATTTTTCAGGAGTTAATGTCAGACCACTTTATGAGTGGATTTGAAGATCCAGAGTTCAAAGTGTCACTGTTTACCACTACACCACACACCTCTGACATTGTTAATTACGCCGATTAATGAATGTGTGATGCTAATTACGCCGATTCTGTTTGTGTTCGCAAAAGAACCCATGATCGAGTGCAACAAAAGCAACGTCAAAAATCTTTAGTAATTAGGGCAGTAGATAGAAATGATGGAAGCACACTTCAAATCGCACAAGAGTCTGCCAAGATCCCGCTGCCCCCAGCTATAGCCTAGAGGGTTGGGGGGGTTTGACCACCACAGGCTGTAGCTGGGTAAGGGGACCCTTACTTTTTTTTTTGTGTGTGTGTGTGTGTGTGTGTGTGTGTGTGTGAGAGAGAGAGAGAGAGAGAGAGAGAGAGAGAGAGAGAGAGAGAGAGAGAGAGAGAGAGAGAGAGAGTCCTTGGTTTCCAGTGGAAGGCTTTCCTTACTGTGAAAGATGGTTACAAGATGATGGAAGTGAAGAGAGACCAACCTCATGGGTCCAGAGAATGATTGAAATAAACGAAAATTCTGAAACGAAATCGAGGTTTCCTTTCGTTCAGAATCGATCATTTGTGATGACCGTGAGAGCAGGCTTGGAAGGTTATCACATAAATGTAGATGGGAAGCATATCAGCTCATTTAGATACCAGTCGGTAAGGAATATATGCTCTATACATTTGCTACTGCAAACTTAGATATGAAATATATACACTGATGTGTAAACATATTGCGTAATACTGATTTCTAAAGAGAAGTGTTTTGCTTGAGAATCAATAATAACTCATTGAAAGTAAAACTTCTGCTTTGAACTGTAATAGATACCAGTACTATACGAACTTGTTACATACCAGTCATTGTTGAAAAGCATATTACCAAACTAATCATCAATATGTATTCACTTGAAATGAACAACTTTTGAAATATTTAACAATCGTACCATGATTTATTTGGTGTTATGTACCTCTATTTCAATGTTACAGAATATGGCTCTCAAGCATAAGTTTACAGGTTCTATATCCATCAAGTCATTTTATCACTGGAGTACACAGTTTCAAATGAAAATTCATACACCATACAGTCATTATCTTTTTATTTATGTTTTATTTCATAAAAAAAAACAAGATGTTCGCCACAAGTTTTCTCATGGGTTAACCAAATTCATATTGCCTTTTAAGTTTAAAAATATGATGATACAAACTTGTGGTTGCACCAATTGTACATTGTTTGATTGACGACTGTGGTTTTTGAATCTTTCAAGAAGACTGGAAGTGGCATTTATGTGATATTTGATTTCTTCCAACAAACCAAGGTTTAATCAATGACCTGTTGACTTTCATTGTCATGTGGATTATGTCACAACTTTCATTTGAAAGTAGACGCACACACCTTGAATGCCAGATAGCATCAAGTGTATTGTCAAAAATGCTATTCTACTTCATTGCAGTTGATTGGGTACACAGGCTGGCTCAAAGGAAATTGAGAATTAATTTAGATTTTGCTGCCCATGATCTTGGATATGGATAACATGGATACCGAGTTAGTTTTTTTTGCTCAAGGAAAAGAGAGCTGATACATACCACACAGTCGAGCAAACACAGATGCCGAGATTAAGTGAGATGGAAAAGTAGAAATGAAGTGCAATTCCTGAATCCTTTTATATGTTCATCAATTAGAGCATTACAAGCTCTTCTATTTTTGTAATCATTAATTGTACATATATATTATGCAGAAGATGAGAATGCTTTAGAATAATCTTCCATCCTAATTCTTCTAGAAAAAATGCATCTTAATTGCCCCTTCCCGTGCTTTGATTGCATTCAGAAAGCTTGCACAATATCCAATCCAAACCATAATATGGCCCTCAATGTGAGCATAGAAAGCAGCTAGAATGAAAGTTCAAAAGTGTTTCTATTTGTCTGTGCAGTAAAGCTAACCCAAAGGTATACATATGAGCCAGCGACGTCAACTTATGTTCTTGTGAGCTTATATAAGCATACATCTCCTGACCAATGTAGAGGTATGAAAGATCCATCAGGAACTGATTCAATTGGATAGCAGGAGAACTTGGATAGAGCCTACTCAGGAGTTATGAATGAAGGTGGCTTTCTACATAGTATAGAGTGCATCTTCTCTCAAGCTCATAGATGGTTTCCTAGTCAGGTCTAGATATATGGATACACATTTATCATATGATATGATACATTATTGGTCAGATACGTGAGTCTTCCCATCAGCTGGAGATCAAGACTAGTACCTACAGAGGAACTCAAACGACGAACTGGATATAGGGTGCATGTGACACAGCTGCACCATATGTTATCGCTCAGCATACTATATTTATATAAGGTGCCTCTTGCATTGCCTATTTGGAGAGGGGTTCGATGCACTATCCAGAGTTGAGGCCCAAGGGATACCAGGAATAGAGATATTTGGGCCTATTTTAGCTTGATCTCAGGAGACTGAGATCAGCTATTCAGGAGATTAGAGAGCCAGACTCAGTGGCAAGTTATCCGTCAGCCAGTCAGTACCACTAGACAGTAGATCTTGGATACTCTCCATATTATATGTATCCTGATTGACTGTGGAGGTCAATAAGGATATGCCAGCATAGACAGCGGTTATAAAGGAGGATTTGGACCATCTTGGCATGCCACACACCACTCTCAATGAGAAGCCTTGCCATGGAGGATATTTAGGAGTTTCGCCACTGACAAATTCTCAGTTACTTCTGAGATGGAGCAACATACATCATAAGAATGCTTTATTCATTGTATTGTCCAGCATCAGCCTCTTCTTAGGACCTCATATCGTTGTATTTCCTGGAGAGTCTCTAGTCCACTCACAACTCTACCGAACACCCAACACTCTTTACTTTAATAATTTAATAGTCATGTAGTTTCTTTATTTTTTTTGCCAGAATTTTTAGCTCAGACATTGTATCAAAATCCTCATTGTGTTATTTTTGGTCTCATAGGTCTTCTGCACTTTGGTAGACATAAAATAGGTTCCCATACACTGCTGTAATGATCCCTCTATCTAGAACTGTATCCTAAGATCAGCATATGCAGGGTATCATATAACAGAATGCTCCTTGCTGTCCACATCTGTCTGGCAAATGGGGCATATATGATCTGCCCTGGGTATCCTTCTAGCCAGACCTCTCTCAATCTCCATCTGGCGTGATGATAATCTAAGCTTCCCTATTGTAATTCATATAGATCTGCATGTATCGAGGGATCTCAATGAACTTTTGATCTGAAATTTTATAGAAAAAACTCACGACAGTGAAGCTTTTTCACTCATGATGTCTCCCTCGGTAGGATCAAGTCCTCTCTATGTATCTGTCTATGATCCTATTTCGCTCCTGCAAAGAGAGTACGTAGGGGGCATACCAGCATGAAGTATCTCCATCTAGAGCAAGATTCCATGATGCTTGAAAAGCTCTACTCGAGTCTATGGAGCAAACATATTGCCTGCAGCAAAGCCTTCACTATCATCGGGGGTTTAACAAGCTCTGTTCAGATGATGTCATGAGGTACTGATGGCTTGCTACATATATCTAGAAATCATGAGTATCTGCGATCTCCCTACCAATATCCATATGTGGTTTGCAAGCTCCGGCCCCCAAATGGATGATCCATACATCAGTGAGGGTGTGACTAGAGTATCAAATAGCCACCCCTTGGTGCGGGACTCTTGAAAGTGTGCCTGATAGCACTGCCTCTCCATCAACGCTAATGCTGCGTATCCACGAGTGATCCAATCACGGGCTTCCTGAGCCATAGAAAATGTACCTGACATGGTTGTAAAAGTCACCCCAAGATAAACATATGAATGAGTGTTTTTCGGGACTACAATTAGGGTTTTTGGCAGTAGGGTTTTCTGGAGTGCATTAGGGTCTCGGGGGAAAGTTGGGTTTCAAGAGTACAGTACGGTTTTGGGAGTACTTTTCCCTTTTTTTTTTTTTGGGGGGAGAGAGAGAGAGAGAGAGAGAGAGAGAGAGAGAGAGAGAGAGAGAGAGAGAGAGAGAGAGAGAGAGAGAGAGAGAGAGAGAGAGAGTCTTGATTGTAGGTGGTATCAATTGAGACAGTTGCTGCTGCATATGTGGGTGGCGATGTGGATGTTCACTCTTTGATTGCAACATCACTCCCTTCTGTCCCTCCCAGGTCATTGACTGAGCAGATTTTCGAGGATGGGCACCAATGGAAAGCTCCAAAAGTCCTTAATCAACCTCTTCGCCTCTTCATCGGAGTGGTTTCAACAACTAATCACTTCGTCGAAAGAATGGCAATAAGGGCCAGTTGGTTTCAGGACCAGAACATACAGACAGGTGAAGTCGTTGCACGCTTCTTTGTTGCCTTGGTAAGGATGGACATTCAGCTAGTAAGATTCAGAAAGGCTGTTGCTTTATTTTTATTGTTGATGTCATGAATTCTTGTGCTTATGCCTAAGCAGCATCCAGATAGGGAGGTTAATGAAGAAATGAAAAAAGAAGCAGAGTACTATGGTGACATGGTGATCGTCCCATTTATGGATCAATATTATCTTTTAATGCTGAAAACTCTGGCCATCTTCGAATATGGGGTATGTTGTAAGAAGACCTCATGCTTTTCTCTTGAAAATACCACAGCACTTGTTAATCTTAACTAGTATTCCTGAACTTGATGCAGATTCAGAACGTAACAACTGATTTTATAATGAAGTGCGATGATGACACCTTTGTTAGAGTTGATGCAGTACTGGATGAAATTGCAAAAGTAGAGCAACCTGCAGATAATCTGTACTTGGGAAAAATGAATGTATTCCACAAACCTTTGCGTGAGGGGAAATGGGCAGTAACACCTGAGGTAAAACTCCTGAACATAACAAAAGACCTAATAAGAAAAAGGATGTGTATGAAATGAACAGTAACATCGTTGACTGTGAGCATGTAAGACCATTGTTCTCTTCACCTCAGGCTTTTCTTCCTTTGGGACAAACAGTGTGCAAGAATCGACATAGAGGAAGAAATCATTCTAGCATGGCCCTTTATATATCAGCTGAATGCTCTGGCATTACTTTTCCATACGTTGGTTCCCTCCTTTTTCCCCCATCTCCAAAGCCATAACAGAAGCTTGAATCATACATTTTTGTGTAGAGTTCATGCATGTTCATGTCGATTGCATGATTATCTGTGTAAGGGCAGGGGGACATAGGACTAAAACAGCTATTAGGCATGGATGATGCTATTTAGCATTGTGGATCAATATTAGATGACGTTATGCTGGATCAATTTTTTCTTTAAATGTATGCTGTCTTCTGGATAACTGCACTTAACTCAAATGGTTTGTAATATTACCCGAGTACAAGTGAAAATTATATGTGTTCTTAGCGGGATATTAATGTTATGCTTTTCTTAGAATGTGTGTGTGTGTGTGTGTGTATGTGTGTGTGAGAGAGAGAGAGAGAGAGAGAGAGAGAGAGAGAGAGAGAGAGAGAGAGAGAGAGAGAGAGAGAGAGAGAGAGAGAGAGAGAGAGAGAGAGAGAGGAATCGGCTCATGACTGGAAACATATAATCACACTGGGGAGATTAATATCCAAGGAGAACCAAATCTATCCAAACGTTCGGTACGGCAAGTATAGCACGCATAAGGAACGTGGTGTCGTACCCATCCATGGAGATATAACATGACATAACTACCATATACAGAATATTGAATGGATAATGTACACACACAGGTAATCTGTTTTGAAAAGACTGTTTGGTAAAGCTACCAATGTCCAAATTGAGTAGCTATAGCTCATTAGAGAGTTATGAAAGTCTGGTTTCTATAGCCAGAGAGTTTCAGCTTGATTGTCTATGTGAATCAGGATATATGGACAATTCTCTGTCTATGTGTCAAGTCGTTCATTGTATATAACAAGTAGTCTGTTTTGTAGAGACTGTTTGGTAATCTACCAATGTCCAAATTGAGCATGCTATAGTTCATTGGAAAGCTACTGAAGTCTAGTTTTTAAGCCAGAATTTCAGCTTCATTGTCTAACTGAATCAAGGGATATGGACAAATCTATGTTTGTGTATCACGTCTGTTCACTGTGTGTAACAGGTAGTCTGCTCTGCAGAGATTGTTTGGTATAGCCAATAGTGTCCAGATTGAGCATGCCAGCTCATTGAAAAGCTAGTGAAATCTACTATCTGTTTACAAAGTTTCACATTCGTTTGAAATTGGAATTGAGAGAAGCTTGCGTTTGAGTCTGAATATATTAGAAAAAAACAGATCCTAGGATTATCCATGCACTTTTGTTGCATAAAGGAAGTGCACAAATCTCCCATCAGCCCGTAGGGTCACTTTTACCTCCACCACCACTAGTGATGATCCGTGCTCTGTCGCACTTCCATCGTCACCAACTTCCCAGAAGTGCTATGAGGGCCCTACTTTCCGATGCCTTCTTTTGAATGTGTTACCTTTCCATGATGGCCAGGCAGTTTGTGATTCTTCCAGGGCTGAAACGCACCATTTCGGAAACATTCGCTTCCTTGGACTCTACAGATTCATTCATGAGCTTGCCGTTCAGAGATCATTGTGCTTAACAGGTAATTTTGCATGTGCACAATTCTTCCAGCCTCACGAGCTTCAGGATGCGGTTTGCTTGGAGAGGCATGCCATCCCTGCTTCTGATCTACCTGATTTGGGACCCCTCAATGAGAAGATTGATGTCAGCCATATCAACATCACCCCTTCAGCCACACTACAGGAGATTCTCTTTTCAACTTGTCTAGAGGCCTTCCTGCGCATTCTGTTCTATGGTGTATTTCAGGATAGCATGGGACTCAATTCACCTCTCAACACATATGAGGCAAGCAATGTGAAATATTGCACGAATGAATGCAGCTCAACACATAGTGGAAGCAAATTTCTTCCTCTATCACCACATGAAAGGTGGAAGAAGATAGGCCATATGATGGTAGAGGCCAGCCACTTGAGATATCAACAAGAGGAAGTCTAGAGGGAGCACACATCAGCAAAGAGGAATAAAGATAGAAAATCAGGCAAGTGAATGAAGCCACAAAGCGTGCGAGCTTGCAGTCATTCTCATTCAAGAAGAGCGCTCAGAAATCGAATGCTCATGCAGCTCTCGCTAAGTCCATATTACTATGGTGCTGTCGAGAATCTCAGGGCCCTGCTCGACTGTGTGGGGATTGGCTGATGAGGGCTTCTTGGTGCCTTTAACTTCCCTCCTTAGTGGAGGTTCACATAAATGACCTTCTGCTCCTCTATAGGGTGAGATCAAAAGATACCTCGCAGACTCTATCGTCTAAAAGCTCGCAGAACTCATAAATCCCTAACAGCTCACAGAGGAATCTCAAAAAAGAAAAAAGTCCACCTCAAGAAATAAAGCTTGCTTTGAGTATCAATGTAATATAACTAGAAAATAAGCTACCTACCAAGAAATCAAGACTAACTAACAAGGCCACCACCAAGAAAAGAGAGCATGTATCCACCCATCTAACCCCACCCATATATATACCTCTAGACCAAGGGAGTGCATGTCATTGGATTCATCCAAGTGTTGAGCCAAGTGTCTTGAAGTGTCCCTCATGTGGACATTTTATCAAGAATCATCACATACCGTCTAATTTCCCAAGGGCTGTAATATGCCTTCTAAATTAAATGAAGATTCTTCTTTCACTTACACCCCAAAGTAGCACTTAGAGAGGCTTCTCCCAAGACTAAAGTTCCTACACCTTAGAATAAATCAAGTTTAAGGTTCACAACCATTCAATTGATAACTCATATGAATAAATACTCCAAAGGTTCAAACAAAGGGTTCAACTCAAAAGGTTCAAGAATGTTTCAAGGGTAAACCGTAAATCAAGGGATAAAGTTTAAACAAAGACAATATGAACCCGTGAAATATTCAACAATATCCCTCTCTCATGTGACCTCTACTTCTCAATAATGGTCCTTGAGGTCAAGAAGGGTAGAGAAGCCCTTCCTAAAACATTGAATGTTTGTATGATGTAGAACTTCTCTCTCTACCCATCTGCTTAGCTGATGCTCAAGAATGAGTGCATCCAACCATAATAATGCAGTGATTCCCAAGTTCCATAGGGTCTCCTCCCTTGAAGATAGGCACAATGGTGGACAAGCTCCTCCTTTGAGGGAGGCCCTCACACAGCATGGTCAAACATCATAGCTAGTAGCTTTGCAAGCATGTGTCTTGTATGGATCTAGTGCTCAGCCAGTAAACACTTATGATCATAAACTCTCCCAATCCTCATCTTGTCAATGGATTTCTTTACCATTTCCATAGTCAATAAAATATAAGCATATGGGCATGGTTTAGAGGGATCTAAAAGAGGGGACTGTCATGGAACTGTGTATAAAGATGCTATGTATTGGACCCAAACCTTTGGGGAAATGATAACTATAGTGCGGCAGGGCTCTTAAAAAATCTGCTTTGCCTCATTGGGATCCTAACCCAAAAATAGTTAGTGCAACTCTTGATCAAGGTGAGCGAGTAAAGCTCTCTTCTTCTTGTGCACAAAGCAAAGAAAGGGGAAAAAAGAATGAAATGATCCATTTACAACTGCTGAAGGCGGAAATGACCTATGAGACCAAAAGGTTACAAGTAGTGAATTTGATGCAATGTCTGAGTTAGAAATATTGAAAAAAAGAATCTAAGATATTAAGGAATGAATAAAGTAGAGTACCGATGTGTGGTATAGTTGTGAAGATGCAATGTCCTAAGAAAAGGCTGATGCTAAGCAGTACAGTGAATAACACAATCTCATGAGATATGGTCCTCCATCACAGAGGTAATCGAGCATCACACGGTGGCAAATCACCTCAATATCCTCCATGCGGAGGGTTCTCATAGGGGTCATGTGTGGCATGCCAAGATGGCCCAGGTCCTCCTTTGTAGTTGCCATCCATGCTAGGATACCTCAATGGTCGTGGATGTCTAGTTCTCCATAAGTCTATAGTGTGTTCAATCAAAATAGTAAAATACCCCTAATATGTATGGTATCCAAGATCTACTGTCTAGTGTAGTGACTGGCTGGAACTAACACTAACTTGCTGCTCTGTCTGGCTCAAGCAGTCGATCTCTATGTCTCTTGAGCTCAAGCAAAAATTAGTCCCAAACATCTTTGGTCTTGGTATCCCATAGCTTTGAATAGTGACCCGAATCCCTCTCTGAATAGGCAATCGAAGTGGCCCTGTGTCTCGTAGTGCATTGGGCAGTAACATATGTAGTGCATCTCTATGTGGCTCCCTATGACATACTTGGCATGGCTTGTCCTCCACTGGAATTCCTGTGCATCAACCAGTTTCAATCTCCACTTGATGAGAAGATGAACGTATCTGGCCAATAACACCATATTCCATAGGCCAGACTATGAAACCATCTGCTGTGAGCCAAAGAAGTTGCACGATGTAGAAGGCGATCTTCATGCCAGACTCCTAAGTAGGCTCTATTGAGGTCCTTCCAATATCTAACTGAATCGAGTCCTGATGGATGAGTCTAGTAATCTTCCAGAGTAAGAGAGAGAGCCTCCAAAATATACTGAAATGGCAGTAGTCTGACTATGCTATAGTCATGCCTCTGAAACCAGGATGTCATATGTTGATATCAACAATCTTTGTCCACTTGGAGTGCCAGCTGTCGAGAGGACTCAAGGGCCAGCTGTGCATATCCATCTTTTGAGAGCTCCCAAAAGATTATGTATGAAGGAGCCTGACATTGTAAGTGCCTCGATTTTGAGCAGCTGTTAGCTCAGCTCTAATGATCTCAACTGGTACTGAAGCTTCGGCTCTAATCATCCAAGTGATCACAGAAACCAAAGGCCTCTCCATCCTCCATCCATTTGTGTGACCCACTCTATTCTGACCATCAGCTGAGCACCCCCAAATCTGTATTCCATACAACATAGCTGATGTCACAAAGGCATAAAAAAGCCAGAGTTTTGTTTGGGATTCTTGAAACTGAACCTGCGAATACATCCTCTTCAATCTCCCTAAATCTGCATAACGTCTAGCAAATTTAGACTTTGTAGCTCTCCTTAATCCATGTTTTATTCCTCTGTCTACTCAACAGTGTCCTGTCCATAAGTAAAAGAGGGGACTGATCTCCTGACCCATTGTGGTGTGGTGTTGAGCAACCATAACCTTGATTTTTCCAAGGTTCAAAGATAATCCACTATTTTGCACAGACACGTAGTGCAACCAAATGTCATTGAATGCCCTCTTGGGGATTCAGGAATCAGAGAACAATATAATGTCATCAACAACATATGATAGAAGTGGGATCCATGTCCCTTCTAGGCTCGAGCTGTGCTTCCTAGTTCCTAGCCCTCTCAATATAATAAGCAAAATCATCCACATACATAACAAACAGACACGGTATATGAGACAATGTACACCCTTGTTTCACTCCTATAGTGGAGTGATACAAGGCTGAGACACCTTCTGAAGTGTGAATCTGTGATCACAGATCTATATAATGCCATCATCCCCCATTATCCATATGAGCTTCGTGCGTACCCCCAATGGCTCGCAATCCCCACATGATTTTGAGTCTGAATCATAGTACAACAAGAGTTTTAAAACAAGATTTAAAAACGGGCTTTAAAACGTTGACGGTGGGAATGTAGTGATTGCCCGCTTGCAGAATGTGAACTCTTTTAAACTGGTTCCGGATATATGAGGATCCTGTAATAGGTATCTGCTTAATCTCCTCATATCAGAAGTCCTAATTCAGGTGTTACGATATGGAAGTTGCACCAAGTCTCGATACTTCTATCTCTGTTCTCTACATATGTAAGGGATCTGTAATATCTCCCTCGTCTGATAATGTTCCAGAAACATCAAATATTCTGTATGATACTCTATCTAGAGGCAAACTGTGGGCCTCGGTAATGAAGACCACAGTCTGAAGTAAAGGTGGCACCTCAAATTTTGCATTGAAAATTATGTAGTACAGATTGTTTGCCTCATTTCATCCAAGCCTGTATCATAATCAGGAGCCTCTCCATATGCCTCCCTATTTGTGTGGACGGGGGTGGACACACAGAAGCACAGACACACAGACACACACACACACACACACACACACACACACACACACACACACACACACAGATTTACTTGACGCTGTCGTCAGTATTGCTAACCACTTGGATTATCTGCAGGAATGGCCAGATGAAGATCTTCCTCCTTATGCAAACGGTGTAGGATTTGTCTTGTCTCGAAAGATAGCGAGCCATATACTTGAACAGTACAAGAAAGGCATGGTTGAGGTAATTCTTAATTGGTTTTCCTATTTGACCTCAATTAACATTTGTTGTTCTAACATTTGTTGTGGTCTTTCTGCTTGGTGCCCAGCTTTTCAAGATAGAAGATATTAATGTCGGATTATGGATCAAACAATATCAGGAGATGAAAGAAATGGTGCACTTTGTCAACGTCCCGAACTTTTATCAGGAGCGTTGTGAGGATGGCTACATTATAGCTCACTATCAGACACCGGCGCACATGATTTGCTTACATAAAAAGTTGTTAAAAGGCGATACCACTTGTTGCCATTAGAAGAAGAGGAGCAATGGCATCCAAGATCTATCCAAATGTAAACCTACAATCCACACAAAGGAAAAAACGCTAACCTACATTGCAGCTATTTGTATTTGTATGCCACAGTAGTAGAATGAAAATAGAGTGGTTTCCCAACCAAATGATGGGAGGTTCATCCTCTTTGTCTTCCCACTTCTCCCTGTAACCCTCCTCTCTATCATTATATAATAAATGTGAAAAACGAAAAGGAAATTGTTACACAACAGATTAACTTGAAACAGCCGGGATTCTTTTCTATTCAAGATAACACTGATTTGACCTTACCCTTGATTGATTGAGCTCCTCGCCCGATCTCGACACGAAGGAATCGTGACAATCTCGACATGAAGGAATCATGATGGTCTCAACTGTAGAAGCGGATAACATATTCACATAAACACCATGAACCAAAGCCATAATGGGGATGACTATGTCTCTACAACGTAAGAATATATCTTAAACGAATGCCTATGAGATGATCTACTTGTTTATCCTCTACCATCCTTAAAAAAAAAAGAAACATGGCGTGTTCATCTATTTTCTTTCTATTCTGTTCAGTTCTAATGGCTAGTGACATACTCCATGCAAAGTCATCCTTTCTATTCTGTTCAGTTCTTATGGCTAGTGACATACTCCATGCAAAGTCATCCTTTGTTATTTATTGTTGGTGTAAGAGAAACTTTTTGAACCAAAGAGTAATATATTGAAACCCACTTTCTAGAATCATCATTCTATGGACAATCTTAGCTCATGATGTACAACAAACGAGATCGCCATGCCAATGGTTTCTTTCACAAATTTGAGTACATGTAATCGAGCTTTGCATCTCAATGTGTTTTACAAGGTATGTCAGGAAAATCTCATAACATCTTGAATGCGAATGTAATGATTTTTCTATTCCAGCATAGGATGATTAGGATTCCAACTTATTTCCTCTATGTAACCCCATTGATCAACAATGAGTTATCCCCAACAAGCAGCTTTATTTTGGGACACATTGAAGCAAGAACAATGAGTTATCCCCAACAAGCAGCTTTATTTTGGGACACATTGAAGCAAGATCTCCTTGCAAGCCTCCACTCTAAATACCTAAAACATGTGATTCACATAGGTTGTCATGGACATTTCATTAATAGAAAATAAACTCTAAATATTGATTTTGTTGAATAGAGGAGTTCAAGGATTTGGAATGCACATGAAATAACACAAAGAAGAATTAGTTTAGGAGCATAAGACATCGTGATATTATTAACTATCTGATTTTACAAAGATAAGTATTCTATTATGATTATAGGCATCTATAGAATTTGGGGTATAAAACGTCTTGAAAAGGGGAAAGAGTACCTTGACATGCCCTAGTGTTTTGATGCCCATCACTAGCAAAATATACTAATGAATCTGTTAAACGTCTAAACGCGGGACTAACTGTCAGTAGCGCGTTTAAACATTTATTGGGTTCTTGGGAGTGGAAGGGGTCTGTAAAGACAGAGGCCCTATGCTTGTTTCCCAAAATTACGTCACAACACACAATATACCAACACTCAAGATGTCATCGAGAATTGGTATCCCATTCTCATTCTTTACGGTTCGTCCTTTTAACTCTATCAAAGTCTACCGAACACATTGTACCAGACTATCAGTAGCGTAATACCGAATTACCTCAAAACCCTTTTTCCGAATACACACTACTATAACATTCGGAACAATAACAGTAGTTCAACCTTCACCGAATAGCGCTCACAACCGAACAAACCGAAGACACAGAAGGACTCAACAGTTCCAGACACACAGTGCTGAAGATTCAGTACGTAACTTAGGAAAACCCTTACTGTAATTTTAATCTTTGTCGTATGAAGATAGACCTCAACACTACAGACAACACAATACAGATCCCATTACCAAAAACACTACCACAGCTACACAGACTGCACCAAGCAACTGGCAGAATATTCCAAGAAAGAGTAACACCACGTTACGAGTAATTAACACAACAATCGCAAACGACTCACTCAGACAACAGTCCGGCGATCTACTTGATGTCGAGGAAACTCACTACAGACAGGTATCAACAGATAACAAAACAGAACAAGAACAATATAATCAGGATTGCTCAACAAACAACACAGTAACGTTCACTCAATCACCCAGACAGACAGTCTGGTGAATCCAACGAACATCCCCTGCGTCTCTTTTCCATTGCTTTATATAAAGATTACAAGGTGTCTACGTAACAACCTTTCGCGCGTGCGAAAAAAAGATTTAGTTATACAACTTCCAATCCGGCGACCGATAACACTCTGGCACGCACGGTGGACTCAAACCCGCAGGTTTTACAAAATTACTGTTCTTCTATAATGCCGTCTAAATACATGTTTCTAGCTAATCTGAAGGTTCAGGCGATTTTCTTTTTCAAAACTTCTAACATCTATTTGAGAGTATCCGGTTCTACTAATTGTGCATCCACTCTTACAGAATTTAATGCAATAGCTTCGGTCAGCAAAATTTCTGCTTGCGTTTGCAGAAAAGCCTCTTGTAGGTAGAAATCGTTCGATAAGGCCGCATCTCTGGATACTTGCATTTCTTGCACCTGTTTTTCCATCTTGATTATTCTTTCCTTCTGATTATCGAGCTGGTTATCTTTTCTGTCGATCTGCTGATTTTGGAATTGAATTGTTCTTGAGTAAGCATCTCTTAGCTTTAGTCGTTGAGCTTCCTCGATCAATTTTCGTTTTAGAATGTTGTTTACGTCTACAAAATCTATTTTGCATTTCTGGAGTTCTTTAGCTGTTTTCATAGCCAGATCGTGCTGTTCTTGGCCTTTTTGTACCACTTCATCTAGCTGCTGTCTCGTTTCTTCTAATAGATTTCCTAAAGCGACTCTTGCATCTTCTTTGTCCTGTATCTCTTGCTTCAACTGGATGATTTCTGTATTTGCATCATTTAGTAACTCATCTTTCTTTCTGAGCTCAGCCAGTGCCGCATCCCTTTGAGTTGTAATTTCGACCTGTTCGGCCATTCGGGATTGTAACTCCTTCAGTTGTTCTTGTAGGGCTTGATTTTCTTCCTTAGCCACCACCAATTCTTCTTGATTATATGTTCTTCATCTCTTTGCTTTTCCTGCTCCGATTGTTGCTATGATGCTCCTTGTGATGAGCTTGTGTCAGATTTGGTGTGATTTTCCTGCTCTTCTTGTCCTTTTGAAGACTGTGCAGATGATTCGTGCTGCATAGATGTTGCGGTGTCATGGAAAGTTTCTTCGTCCTGCTTCTCTTCTTCTTTGTCATCTTCTTTGTTTTTTTCGGCTGACCCCTGGGCTTCACTTTCAGAGGAACTGATTCTGATTCTTTTCCAGCGGAAGAGTTGATTGAGTTCCTCTTCGTCTTCTTCATCATCCTCCAATAATTGCACAGAATCTTCATGACGTAGGACCGGGCCTCTGGGTGGTGGTTGTGCTGCAAGAATGGCCGGAAAAAGGAAAGAAATAATGTGCGGCAATCTAGACCTTGGCATCCCTTCTTTGTTTACCTGTTTAATTATTGAAACGCATTCCTTGTGAATGCGGTGGAAGAAGTAGGATGCAAAATTTATTGGTTCTCTAGCAGCTAAATCAATGGCAGAGTAGAATGGACGCGATATTCCATAAGTACGTTTCTGTAGGTTCAGGATAGCTACTGAAGGGCGGATCTCTCAGGTTCCGATCGACATAGGATCGCGTATTCATTGGATGAATACCTAGGGAATAACTGATTCATGGTGGCTAATGGCAGATTCGGGCCATTCTCTCGACCTTGCGAAGGGAGTCGAAACGATTCAGCGAAAGTTTGGAAGGTGATTACGGTTCGGGAGGGTAGGGAAGTGATAGCCCAACTTTGCTCGTTGGCAGGTGTTTTGGCGATAGCGGCGATGATCTGAGCAAAAAACGGGTGGGATTCCACTGAATGCCATGGTAGTTCAACGAAATTGGCCAACCCACGTATGCGCAGAAACTCTCCTACCTCGGTAGGGAGTCCGTCACGGAAAGCGGCATAGTTTGCCAGAGCTTCCATGGTGCAAACGATGACAGCAAGCACAAAACACAAACGCACAGGGTATACACAGTCACACAAATCACGCAAGCACAATAGCGGTTTTCGGTGAAACGGAGAAGGTTAAGTAGATGCGCTGTAGTGGAGAGCAATTAAAAATCACTAATCATCGTGCGACGTTGAGATGATAACTTCTTAACTTCGGTGTGCATGTATTAGTAGCTAGAAAGGGCAGGGCGGCTGTTGACATAATTAGGTATCAAAACGCGTATATTTACAGACTTATATTATTTTATTAAGCACACAAGATTAAAAGAAAATAAAAGGAAAGAAAAGGAAACGCAAAAATGCGCGACCAATCTGCGGGACGTTCAGTGTGGATCGGATGCTTGTTGATACGGCCACAGCTTTGATCCATTTATCACCTTTGGAAGAGGAATTCCGGTCAAAGTAATCAACCGAAAAGTGCCTGGGCCTATCTTTTCAGAAATCCAGTAGGGACCAAACCATCGTAACTTGAATTTGCCAGCAGAGCGATTCGACTTTGCATTGTAAAATAGTACAAGTTGTCCCACCGTAAAAACTGGGGTCTTTAGATAGCGATCATGTGTTCGAGCTTGTCTTAGCTTTACTTGCTGCATAGTTAGAAAACTTTGCCATCGGTGCTCATCCAGTTCTCTGAGTGTATCTAGCCGAAATGATAAAGAATCTTCTGGTATTAATTTCTGAGTGAGAGCCACACGTAAGCTTGACACAATAATTTCCATGGGTGCTATGGCTTCCAATCCATAAGCTAGTTTGAAGGGTGTTAGACCTGTTGCTACCTTATAGGTAGTTCAGTATGCCCACAGGACTGCAGGTAACAGTTGGTCCCATCTTTCAGGTGCTTCCAGAATGAGTTTTCGAAGCATATTCAACAGGGTCTTGTTCGTACTCTCAGCCAAACCATTTGCACGAGGATAATATGGTGAACTGAATTTATGCGTGATCTGAAAAGAATGTGTAAGTACTTTCATTAAATTGTTGACAAAATGAGTGCCTTGATCTGTAACAAGCTCTAAAGGTAATCCAAAACGCGGAAAGACATCTTTCATTAGGCACTTTGCCACCGAAACAGTTGTGGAAGATTTTAAAGCCCATGCTTCTGCCCATCTGGTTGCATAGTCTGTACAGGTTAGAATATAACGATTATTGCTGAGTATTGCTGGCGGTGTAATAGGTCCGATAAAGTCTAGACCCCACTTCTGAAAAGGCTCTAATGCCAAGACAAATTGTAGAGGGAAAAGATGACGTTGCAGGGGCTGTCGAGATCTCTCACAACTATCACATTGTTTGACAAACTGTGATACATCCCTATACATAGTAGGCCACCAAAGTCCACTTTGTAGAATTTTTCGGTGCGTTAAATTTGCTGCAAAGTGTCCACCGGAAGGAATTGAGTGAGCCAGAATAATGAATGAGTTAACTTCGTGTGGAGGAATACAATGAAGTAAAACTCCAGTGTGATCCATATAGTATAATTCCCCAGCAATTAACCAAAATTTGGGACTGTACACTGCAATCTTCCTACGCATTGCAGGAGATGTTGTAGAAGGAAGACATCCATCAGTCAAAAAAGTTAACAACTGATCATAGTAATTAGTTGTTGCGGGAGGATTTGCATCTTCATCATTAGTTGGTTCAGTACTGTAAATCGCTGGTGTGGTGTCATCAACACCGATCGGAGCTTCACCGGAATCTAAGCGAGAAAGAAAATCTGCTAAGGCATGTGAGTTGCTGGGCCGATGGATTACTTCAAAATCAAACTCTTGTAAAAGTAAAACCCAACGCGCTAGTCGACCACCTAAATGCTGTTGTCGTACCAGATAGACAAGTGCAGCATGATCTACATGATGCGACCAAGTAAATAGTGTCTGAATTTCTTTACTGAATACACTAAACCTAGAAATTCTCTTTCGGTTACAGAGTAATTCTTTTCTGCAGGAGCAAGTCTTCTACTCGCATAGTAAACAGGCCGGAACCACTTATCGATTTGTTGCATCAGAACACTGCCAATGGCAATATCTAATGCGTCTACGAAGACATGAAATGGGCGATCCCAGTCAAGAGGCTATAAAATTGGTACCTGTGTTAATAAACACTTTAGACGATCAAATGTTGTTTGACATTCCGGATTCCAATCAAACTGTTTAGGACTCTTCGTGATTATCGATTAAGTGGAATGGCTAAATGAGCGAGCCACCGTAAATGATGACCATGCCATCTCACTTGACCCATGAAACGCATTACTTCCTTTGGTGTAGTAGGTGTAGGTGCTTCTAACACAGCTGCTACCTTATCTGGGTCGACTTGTATGCCCTGTGCAGATACAGTATGGCCAAGCAATTTACCACATGAAACTGCAAACACATATTTGTTTGGGTTCAGGCAGAGTCTGTATTCTCTGCATTTCTCAAAGCAGCACTGTAAATGGAACAAGTGTGCTACCATCTTACCGAACAAAGAGAAATCATCAAGATATACTTGCATGAACGAGGTAAGATAAGGGGAGAATATTTCCTGCATACACCTCTGGAAAGTACTGGGGGCATTTCTTAATCCAAACCACATAACAGTACAAGCAAATACACCCCAATTGGTGATGAACGCTGTTTTTGGTATATCTTCCTCAGCCATTCTTACTTGATTGTAACCACTGTATCCATCTAAGGACGAGTACATTTCGTGTCCTGCTACTCTATCAAGCATGGTGTCCAGAAATGGAAGAGGAAACGGATCTGGCACTGTAGCTGCATTTAGCTTCCGGTAATCCACACATATTTGCAGTTGCTTATTCTTTTTAGGGACAATAACAATGGGTGATATCCACTCATCATGCTCTACTAGTACAATAAATCCAACCTTTAATAACCTATCCAGCTCTGCCTTTACCTGCGTTGCATAATTCGGATTCATCCGGTAGCTGGGTTGTTTGTTTGGTTTTGCTTCCGGCTTCAGCATGACCCCGTGTTGATAAATGCGGGGGTTCAAACCCTTCATATCTTTGTAATCCCATGCAAAGACGTCGGAGAACTCTCGGAGTAGCTGGATTAAGTCTGCTTGAAATGTTTCCGGTAAGTTTTCTTTTATCTTGACAGGACGCGGATGGTCTTCATCTCCTAAATTATAAGTGATCAACTGATCCTCTGGAACATAAAATTTTCGGGGCTTCTCTGTATCGTTAGCTGGCTTAAAAAGTCATTGCAGTTGAGCGTCATCTATAGCAGTAGTATCTTCCTTCTTATCTTCTTCTGTTACAGGCATCACCGTACAAACTGCGGGATTCCAATTATCTACAACAGATTGTAGATCAACAGTTCCTAGGGAGATCAATTCAATATTATTCTTTAAAAACTCTTCTTCTTCATCATCTGACAGACCATCTAACATATGAATTGGTTCTGCAAAATACGGTCTAGCATGCAATTTGCAAGGCTGTATAGCATCTAATTTTACAATATATTTACGATTGTTGTCCTTGAAAGTGAGTTCCTGTGCAGACCAATCTTGTATAACCTTAGCTTGCTTCAGCCAAGGACTGCCAAAAAGAAGATTATAATCCAGGGTGGATTCCGGTAATTCTAGGACGACAAAAGTCATCTTAAATGTGGTACCCTGCAAAGTTATTGGTACATTTCGGACAAGTCCTACTGGATGGACTCTTGACTGGTCAGCCATTCTGACAAAGAACTGGACTGGTTCGATTTCAGTCCATCCTAACTTCTTACACAGTGCAACAGTAGCAATGTTGACTCCAGATCCTCCATAAATTAGTACCTGTGTAATTTTATGATTTATATACCATATCGTAATTAAAGGAATCGAATGATCGACCGTAGAATCAGGTTCCGGTTGCACTGTCGCTGTGGCTGGAATGCAAGAAGGTACAGGACCGAATTGTTGTTGGAATTGCTGCCGAACTCCTGGTACTAGTGCAAGTAATTGGCCAAGAGGAAGAGTAATGGACGCTTAAGATAAAATTTCCCAGGCCTTATGTGATTGAATTGTGTTTTCCATAGATTCTGAAGATGATGCACCGATTGAAGATGATGTATCTACTGAAGATGATGTGCCTGCTACTGAATTAGAATCTTGTTTTTGTGTTCCATCCTTGGTTAGCCGAGCCTGGGTCACCGGAATAGGATCTGGAAACACTGGAGGTTCGGCGGTGGTCCATTGACTGGCCTTATCATACATCCTTTGTTGTTCACGTATGCCTGGTTCAAATACTTCTGCTTCTGGTTGCAGCTGCTTACCGGATCGGGTCTGAATTACTGCAGCTTGCATTTCTACTGGTGTGATTTGTACCATATTAGTCATTGGGTTGTGACGTTCTTTCTTCCTCTGATCATACTCAGCTGCAATTACAAAATCTTCTAATGTGACCGAATTCACCACAAAAATGACAGCGCGGTGGTGGCAAATTGGGATTTTCCTGTGCTGGTCCAGCCTTCCAGCGGTTTGCATTATAGTTATTATTTCTAAATCCTCTGTAATTTCGATAACCTTGTTGCTGGTTGTTTCTCATTTGCGGAGGTACATAGTGATTGGCTGGCTGTCCTGGTTCCTGTATAATTGCATTCACTGTTGTGGTTCCCTGCACTTTGGCGTTGTATGCACAGTTTTCAGTGGTATGTCTGGTCGTGTTGCAGATAGCGCAAAACAACTGATTAAGTGCACAAGTGGTACTAGTGTGCCCTGAATTCTTGCATGCGGTGCAGAACATCTATCTGGTCGAATCTTCTGCAACATTTTTATTTGCCTTTAACCATTCCAAGTCTTCTGTAAATCCTCCAACCTTGTTTTCCAGCTGCAAAGCCATTGCAATCACTGCATCTAGCATCATAGCTCCTACACAGTGTTGTCGTAGAGGGGTGTGAAGGTAGGCTAACATTCATCTACAAGAATTGCGCTAACCTAACCGTGTGACTGCACGCAGGGTGCTTCTAAGTATGCCTAGGGCCTTCGGTTCATTTTTCAGTTTAGGTGTGATAATAACCTATATGTTTCTAATATATGGGAGTGCAAATTAAGAACTAATTATTTAGGCTAAGGACCGTAAGGACGAGCGTTTCTATAATGTTCTATAGCTTCTAATTGATAAGACATAACTTAGTTCTCGTTTGTAATTTTATCTTTAACAAAGTCAACTTCTTCGTTCTCAATTTGATTTGAGTTAGGTTTTCTAACTAAATTAGGTGGGAATAAGTCTTTTTTGTCCTCCGGTTCTGGCAAAACTATGGTAATTAAAGGTAAAATTCTAGAAAGAAGACAATCGTAATCTAACGTGTGTAAAGTTTCGTTAACTTCTTTATCTTTAATAATTTCAACTTCTAAATTTTCGTTATTATTTGAACTATCAATTGAAGACAGAAGCAATGTTTCTATTATTAAGTTTTCTAATTCTTGATTCTTAATATCAGAATCGTTTGAAGATACTAGTTTAGAACTACTTGTAGATCCTGATTCTTTAGACATACGAAATAAAAAAGTAAAGATCTTAATTATTTTTCAGAGAAACAATATGGAGAATTTCAAAATCAATCTTATTTAAGCCTATACAAATCTTAATTATATCGAAAATTGGAAGTGCTAGAGATCTTTAGGATTTTAAGCCTATACAAAAGTTTATCATAAGTGCTAATACAATTCTCTTAATAGATAAACCTATACAACTTAATAAACAATCTTCAAATTTTGTATTTTTGTGATCCTGAAAATTTCATATGTTCGTGTTCTCGTAATCTACTTTTTGAATTCTCTTCAATGATCTGCAGACAGAGGAGCATTACGAAAAAAAACATAAGTATGTTTTTAGTAAAAAATAAAACACTCATTAATTTAACATTCAATACATAACTTAAACCTATACTAACTCATGTATACATAGACTTCTAACTTCCTAACTTTCATGCATTTGAAGACACCTATGCAAACACACATTTGTTTACACGCAAACATACATCATATAACAATTCAATATCTATCATTCATGCAAGCATATCAACATGCATACAATCTTATATCAATTATGCATTCACTAATTCGTATTTAACATGCATAATATATTTATGTATTAACATGCATTAGTATATATATGCATTTACTAGCATGCATAAACATGCATACTAACATGCATTCATAAACATGCACTATCATCTAATATGTATACACTTATTCTCATGCATTTATGCATACATTTTCATACGTACATTCAATACACATGGATATATGCATCATTTCACATGCATATATGTTTTAGTTCTCATGCATATCCTATCTTCATATGCATATGCATATGAATTATCTCTAATATGCACATGTATTATCTTATACCTTCTATATGTACATGTACTACATGCTAACTCTATCTTAACATGCACATGCATACACATGCACTCTTACTCAAATAGACATACATAGCATATTCATCACTCATGCTTATCATTTCTACTTATGCATACTTAAGCACATCCTTTACATATGCACATGCATACACTCATTCATGCATACATGCACTATTTTCATTTATGCACATGTTACTCACACACTTATGCATGTACATGCTCTCATGCACACACATGCATACATACACTTATATTAACATGAATATACTTATACCATATGCATACATACTTCACATGCACACATACATATTTATATATGCATACATAAGCATTTCACTTTACAACTTATATATTCATTTATGCATGTAAACAAAAACATAAATATATTTCTAAACTCATGTATATATATATATATACACAACACATGCATACATGCTCTAATACATATGCATACACATGTACTAATACATATATATTCATGCATCAATTAACATACAAACTTTACTCTCACTTATGCATATGTTACTCATATACTTATGCATGTACATGCTCTCATGCACACACATGCATACATACACTTATATTAACATGAATATACTTATACCATATGCATACATACTTCACATGCACACATACATATTTATATATGCATACATAAGCATTTCACTTTACAACTTATATATTCATTTATGCATGTAAACAAAAACATAAATATATTTCTAAACTCATGTATATATATATATATATACACACAACACATGCATACATGCTCTAATACATATGCATACACATGCACTAATACATATATATTCATGCATCAATTAACATACAAACTTTACTCTCACTTATGCATATGTTACTCATATACTTATGCATGTACATGCTCTCATGCATACACATGCATACATAAACATGCACACATTCATACTTATGTATTTCTCTTTCTCTCTCTCTCTCTACGGTTCTTTCCAGTCAAAAGGCTAGATTATAGATCTAGATAGACATTCAGACACAACTAATCAAAGGCCCCCCCCTGGTCTGATATGAACCCAGTAGTTCCTTTCAATTCTTCCTTGCCCAAAAGCGACGGACTGTAGAGAACAACCCCCCCTAATGTCTTGCAAAAAATGTTCATTCATAGATGTACTGCCCCTTCTTCGTATTCCAGAGTTGAAAATCATCGATATAACGATCAAAATTAGATGATGCTTAATCGAAGACAACATATCAACTCATAATTCCCTTGGCACAATTTTGAGGATGATGAAGTTTGGATGCATGCATGAATACTCTACAATCCGATGTTGATTGACTCGTATCGCCTTCCTTTTCCATTAATAAAAACAGACGTAAGTATGAAAAGGTTCAACAACAGAATGATTTAGCAAAAACTTTTCTCTCTCTCTTTATGCCTATTCAAGACTTGCTACCGCCTTAGAGTCTGCGACGTGATTTAAAATATGCACACATCTGGCGTCACTTTAAATCTGCATCAGTCACCACTATCATTATTCACATTTTCCATTAGGCAAACGAAATGTTCAGAGCGATTCCTAACAGTGGCAAGCCTTCTTCATCCAACAGAGCATGGAAGCCAACAGCAGCTCTCTCCTCTTTCGTACGGCCTTCATCAACGAAGCTTCTTTCTCTTTCTCACGTTTTCTGCACTCTGAAGTCTCTCTCTCTCTCTGAGACACACGACATGCATTCTTAACTTGCTTGCAAGATGTGCACCACAGTAAACCTGAGTTCCAATCCACAGAAAGATCACCCTTAGCCTATATAGACGGAAGCTAGGAACATAGAAATTCTCTCTCGCTCTCTCTCTCGGGTATAGCTTGCCAGAAGTCCTCCTCCAGATTAGCGGAACCATAGGAACATCCCGAGTTGCCAGAAAATTGATCATCTGCACTATTATCAGTGTGTGATCTTTTGTTGTCTTGGTCAACCAATCGCGCGACAATCTGTTTTGCCCTCTCCTTCGTCATTTCTACGCTATTAAAACCACCAGATGGAGCATTTCTAAAACCGTTGTGATAATCAGATGGAGGACCTGAAAATCCAATTTTCCTCTCTGATTGGTCACCAGGCATACCAGAAAACCCGGTTTTCCTCTCAAAATCACCATGGGGAGGACCCGAGAAATCGGCCTTTCTTACGGATTCAGTGGGTACAGAGAAAAATCCAATTTTACATTCGTAATGATCAGAAGGGGGTCCTAAGAAGCCAGTTCTATGCTTGTATGGTTCTGCAAACGGAGCCAAGAAGCCCGTCTTTCTCTCATGCAGCAGCTCCCCAGGGGCCTGAGAACCTCATCTTCCTCACACGTTGCTATCCCAGCCTATCTGACTGCCGCCAGACCCGAAACTCTCTCCTCAGCTTGCACAGAGTGACTAAAAGCATTGGCATGGACTGTTGTACTTGGATCTTTCTCTCAGACACACTCTCTCTCTCTCGAATCATGCAACAGTCAAGGACTAAAAAAAAACACACAGACTCTCTCTCATCTCTCGTACGCACATGCAGACAGAGGAGCATTAGGAGAAATCATACTAATCATTACCTATATATATAAATATGAAGGTCTTTACACGTATATACACTCTTAGTTAGCTAGCACTCATATGTTCTTAACTAACACACATCTCATTTGAGCCATGCATCTATTAGATAACTAGTTTAACTAAAATAAACACTTAATTTACTAATACTCATATCTTAAGTTATTCACACGTAGAATTTTAGTTAGAATTATAATAAAATATTACCACAACAATACAATAATTATTTAATTCATTAAGTTATTTAATGTATATATTATAATTATCATTAATAATATACAATGATCTCAAAGTAACAAGGTTTAAAAACACGAATTTACACATGGGTTTTAATTAAGATAAAGTAATAGGTTTATAGTAAGCTAGGATGATTTTAACTCATGAAAAAAAAAAAAGTATATCAAAGGAAAAATAAGTATTCATCAAGTACTTAAACTTATCTTATGGACAAATAAAAGAACATAAATCACACCTTTATAATTAACATTAAGTTTTATAAAAAACACATGATACAAACCCATGTATATACATACATATGATCATAATATATATCATAATACTTCCTTGTATCCAATTATAAACTTGAAACCCTTTTAGATAAGAAAACCTTTGTTTAATCCAACTCCTCATGTTTTTTATTGCCTGTAGGTACTAAGAGAAATAAGAAAAAGTTAGTCAATTTAAACCAATACATAAAAAAAATTTCCGTGAGAGATATCATTTAACCAAGTCTAAAGCAAAATATTTTTATTTTTCCATATGACAATTCAAGTCAGGAAATATTTCCGACATCTGCCCCCACCAAACCTGCACATCGCCCTCGATGGGCCAACCTGTAGTTCAATAGGAAAGCAGTATCAAATTCTTTCAAAAAATATTTCTTAAACTATTTTCAAACTTATATGAAATATGCTCCTAAAGGTAAGTACATCTTCTGATAGTTAAGAAAAACCTTTTAAAATTATGCAAACTTGAATCATAAACGTTTTCGTTCAATGCATGAAATTGAAAACAAGTTTTAGAAAGTCCCATAGAAATCAAGCAGACAGTTGTGGTACTTGCTCTTCTATTAACCCGTTCAAAAGTAATAAATATTTTATATAAATGGTCTATCCCTCACTCCCTAGCCACTTTCCATAAGATGCTTCTAACTAATTCCTCTATAGCATAAATCCGCCTCATAATGCCCGTATAGAATTTCAGAAGTGGTTTCGAGACCACAACTGAATCATGATAACATTTTTCTTTTCTTTTCTTTTCTTTCTTTTTCTTTTTCTTTTTTAATTTTCTTTTTCTCATCTTGCAATAGCCATTAATATACTGCTTGATGTTCTCATTTTTCTTTTTTCTTAATTTTTCTACGCAACTTTTTTGTTTAAGGGGAAAGGCTTAACCCCTAATCAGAGCAGAGGTTCTAGAGGAATGCTATATTGGAAACTAGGATCTCATTAGTGACATGGTTTGGAAGTTAAGGTAGTCTACTTATACAAAATAAACTTACTTCTACTAAGAATCACAAGTCAAGTGTTCCCTCTCCTATCCTTATGAAAGCCATAGGGTCTCTAATTCTTATCTTCTCTTCATACACATTCCTACTTCAGTTTTAAATTCATTGTTTCATAATTTTAAAAATCTTCCTTTCCTATCAGAAGGTGGTACACATCTACTCATGAAATGCATCAATTAAAAACAATTATATTAACAACTAATAAATAAGTAAAGTTTAGAACTCTTTCACCTGATAATTTTTATTCTTCTTCATCGTCGTCCTCCAAGAAGTCTTCGTCCAATTCAAATTTATTGCTTTCTCTTCTTCTAAAGAGCTTGATTCTTTTTCCTACAATCAAATTTCTTAACACAGAACCATCAAATTCACGTAATTTATATGTACCTGTTTCATAAACTGAAACAACAACGTAAGGTCCGAACCAACGTTTAGTTAGCTTCCGACGTGCATCGTATTGAGTATCAAACGTACTATCATATACAAGCACCCAGTCACCACTCTCTATTGGTTGCGGTCTTAGTCTATGTTTCTTATCAAAATATAATTTATTTTTCAACCTAGATGTTTTTAATATTTTTATTACTTCTTTAAGATTTTCATTTCCTTGTTTTAATTGCTTAATTCTAAGTGCTAATAAGTCCTCTCTTGAAATGTTATCTTTCCAACCTAAATTCATCCAATTAATTATCTGAGTATGAATGGGAAATAATGGTTTCTGACAATACATGAGTTCAGCCGGCATAAAACCAGTTGTTCTCGTGTACGTCATGCGATCAGCCCAAAGAGAAAATGGGAGATATTTTGGCCATTGACCAATATCTCCATGGCAAGCTTTTGAAATGGCCTTCACTATGGAAGGATGCCCTCGTTCAATTTTACCATTTGCTTATGGGTTATAGGCAGTCATAAGAGACAATCGAATTCCATGTTCTGCAAAGAATTCTCTCACCTCTCTCGCATCTAACTCACCTCTATCCGCTACTACTTTTTCTATATATCCAAATCTGGATAATACTTCTTCCAAAAGGAATACACATACATTATAAGTAGTATTGGAACGAAGCACTCTACCTTCGACATGGTTTGTCAAATCCTCTCGTGCAAGAACAATATATCTCATGCCATCATTGCTTTTAGGCATGGTCACAAGGTCTAATACCCACTTGTAATGAATACAAGGTGGATAGTGTTGGAGATAGACGTCTACGGAAGCACGCGAACAACACAAGGAAGAAGAAGAAGCTTGGAGCACAAACACACAATACTGAATGTATTACTAGAGAATGTACAAAGATAAGTAGCCCATTAGGGCAATAGGCGTATGTACAAGCCGGGGGAAAAAAACCTCCTAAAGAGGGAAAAAAGTGCCCCGACGGTCCTAGAGTGTTTACACACATCACTACCTAAATATATCAACAAATCCCCCCTGGGAGTGATGCGGTGAACAAGGAGCTGGCACTCATGTATAAGGAAGTGCCAAGCTATGTGGAAATCACTCCACAAAAGGAAGTAAGCCCAAAGCTTTGCGGAAAGCTTCAAACTTCTCCCTAGGCAGAGCCTTCGTGAAAAGGTCTGCAATGTTCTCCTACGTGGGCACATATGCCAAGCTGATCTCCCCAGCAGAGAACCTCTCCCTGACATAGTGATAATGCACCTCAATGTGCTTAGTGCGAGCATGGAACACAGGGTTCCTCGCAACTGCCAATGCGCTCTGACTATCAGTGAAGATGGTGGTGGCAGAAGACTGGCCAACACCCAAATCAGCCATAAGGCGTCTGAGCCACACACACTCAACAGTCGTTGTGAAAGTTGCCCTATACTCAGCCTCACAACTGGAAGTGGTCACAGTAGGCTGCTTCTTGCTCAACCAAGATATACATGAGCTACCAAGCATGAAGCAAAAACCACTGGTGGACACACGAGTGTCATAGCAACCAGCCCAATCTGAGTCAGAAAAAGCATGCAAATCTGGCGGTAGTGATCCCCCCTTGGGATAAAACAACCCAAGTAGCCGAGTACCACTCAAGTAGCGAAAGATGCGCTTAACCACTTTCCAATGCATGACTCCTGGGCAATGCATAAACCTGCTCATCTGTGAGACAGCAAACTGAATATCTGGCCGAGTAATGCATAAGTAAATCAAGCATCCAAGAGCCTGCTGATAGAGAACAGCATCAAATGCATCTCCAGCATCATGAAGACCCAATCATAAACCTGTCTCCATAGGAGTGGCAATAGGCTTACAGTCTTCAAGGCCAAAACGCTGCAATAATGTGTCAATATATTTCGTTTGACACAAAGCCATTCCACCATCAACGCGCATAAACTGAATGCCCAAATAGTGATGCAAATGCCCCAAATCAGACATCTCAAATGAGTCATGCAAATCAGCCTTAAAATCAGCAATATGTGTCTCAATAGGACCAGTGAGCAGCATGTCATCAACATAGACAACAATGATCAGAAGCACATCATTAGCACGTTTAACATATAAGGTGCTTTCAGTTGGACTGTTCTCAAAACCATGTGCAATCAGATAGGCATGTATCTTCTCATATTAAGCACGTGGTGCTTGCTTTAAACCATATAATGCCTTCTTTAACCTGCAAACCTGGTTTTCATGCCCTTTCTGCACAAAGCCACGAGGCTGAAAAACATACACTTCTTCATGCAAGTCACCATTCAGAAATGTTGTTTTAATGTCCAACTGATGTACATTCCAACCATGATGGGCTGCAAGTGCACAAATGCTCCGAACAGTAGTCATACGGCATGTAGGTGCAAAGGTCTCATCAAAATCAATGCCTCTTTGCTGTGCATAACCCTTTGCAACAAGCCTAGCCTTATACCTGTCAACTGTACCATCAGGTTTACGCTTCAGCTTGTATACCCACTTAGTGCCAATGGCCTTCTTGCCAGGAGGCAAGTCACATAAAGACCATGTACCATTCTTCATTATAGCATCATATTCAGATTGCATAGCAGCCATCCAATTTTCTGAATTTTGTGCTTCATCAAAAGAAACAGGCTCATTCTCATCACAGAGACTAGATGCAGCCATAGCATAGCAATCTGATGCAAAGGAGGCACTATGAGAGCCTGAACGAGTACGATATGACAAAGATGCATCTAATTTGCTGTCACGCAAAGTCTGCACCAGCCATTTTGGCATAGTTTTTGCCTGCTCAATATCAGCTCTCTCATCAACAAGTGCATCATGTAAATCTGCATCAGAAATGGAATGATCTGCATCATCATATGAAACCTGCAAAGGCTGAGAAGTTGCCTCATTAGGACCAGCACTAGACTGTCCACCTGTAAAAAGAGGCATCAAAGTATCATACATGTCTTTGGAGCTAACAGATGTCTCCTTAGTACATGAAAGCAATGGCTGAATAGCATCTTCCACAAAGACAACATCACGGCTAACCAGAATGCGTTTAGTCTGTGGATGATACAGACGATAGCCTTTACTTTCAGAACTGTACCCAACAAAAATACAGTTTACTGCCTTATCATCCAATTTTCTGCGATGTTGTTCAGGCACTAATGCATATGCCAAACAACCAAAAACACACAGATGAGCAATAGATGGCTTGCGGTCATGCCAAGCCTCATATGCAGTGATAGACTGCAACACTTTAGTGGGACACTTGTTCAGTACATATGCTGCACACATGACAACCTCAAGCCAAAAACTATGTGGTAAAGCCTGACTTCTGACCATGCACCTTGCCATCTCCATGAGTGACCTGTTCTTTCATTCAGCAACTCCATTCTGTTGAGGTGTATACGGCACTGTACATTGGTGTTTTATCCCACGTTCAACCAGAAATGCATTAAAATCTGAAGACATATATTCCCCCCCTCAGTCAGAACGGAGGGTGCCCATTTTACATGCTGACAGATTTTCAGCCAAAACCAAAAAGTGTTTGAAGCACATGAACACTTCGGACTTTGCTTTGAGTGGATATACCCATGCATGCCTGGAAAAATCATCAATGAAAGTCACGAAGTAAAGGTAATTTCCAAAAGAGGGTGTCTGCATACCACAGACATCACTATGTACAAGCTGCAATTTCTGCGTAGCCCGAACTGAACCATCTTTTGGAAAGGAAGAACACTGCATTTTGCCCAAAATATAGCCTTCACAAACATGTTTTCCAGGTGCCTCAAGTTTGGGCAAAGAGGACACCATTTCAGATTTCTGCAGGCGTAACAAACTAGCAAAATTCAGATGACCAAAGTGTGCATGCCAAAGCTTTGCATCTGACATAGCCTGAGAATCATGAACTGCACATGCCGAATCATTCACAGATCTTTCATAGTCTATGAGCTTATACAGCCCACAACATAAAATGCCAGAAGCAATAATCACATCGCCATTTGAGAGATCATGGACTGTACACCTGTCATCAACGAATTTCACAACCAAGCCAATCTTGGCTAATGCAGAAATTGATAACAGGTTCTTTTTGATCCCTGGCACAAATATAGCATCTGACAAAGTGAAAGAACTACCATCAGCAGTAGTCAGAATGATCTTACCAACTCCCATAACAGGATAAGAGGAGTTATTGGCGCATGTGACAGTATTCCCTGTAGGGGTAGGCTCGAGTGAAGAGAAGAAACTGCGCTGCGAGGTAATATGTTTGGTCGCCCCACTGTCAAAGTACCAAACATCTGAGTCTATTGCAGACATGCACTGATCATGAGAAGATGGGTCAAAACTGCAGAAAGTAGTAAACGCCCATTCTTCTTCCTGCACAAGATTTGCAGACTCTGTTTTTGGTGTAGAGGCCTCTGCAACAACCATTCCAGCCTCTTTCTTCTTTGCCTCTTTAGCAGCCAGTTTTGGACAGTTCTTTATAATATGATCATTTCCTTTACAGTACTTGCAGAACAATTTCTGCTTTTCTGATTTCTTCTCATCTTTATCCTGGTTCTTCGATTGTGCAGCATTTGCAGATTTCTGCTTACTAGTAGAAGAGCTCCATCTTCCTTTGCCCTTCTGACTAGCCAGGAAAGCTTGATCTGCAACACGCATAATGGACCTGTTCTGCCTGGACTGATCTTCCTGCAACAGAACAGAGACTAATTCCTCAAATGACAGGGCATTCGGATTGCCTTTCATCATCAACCGAAGAGTAGAGGCAAAACTCTGATATGAATCAGGAAGACCATTCAGAACGGTCTGCACGAGTGAGCTATCTGGTATAACCTCATCAGCAGAAATCAATTGTTCCTTCAGGTCTTTGATCTTTGTAAGAAAACTGTCCATAGAATCACCTTCATTCATGTGCTCACTCTCCAACTGTTTTCGGAGGTAAGCAACATGAGCCTCATTCCTAGCCTGGTACAAAGTGGTAAGTGTATCCCAAGCATCCTTTGCTGTTTTGCAAGAGAGAATGTGAGGAATAATGGCACGTTTGACAGACAAAGCTATCAATGAATGTGCCTGGGAATCTCTGCCATCCCAACGAATCTGCTCTATAGTAGGTGCAACAGAAACAGCAGCACGAATAGGAATCTGCGGAATATCATCTTCGACACCATCTTCATCAGCTCCAACACCTGTATTTGTAGTACCTGTCGTTACAAGTGTAACAGGACGTCTTTCAACACCCTGCACAATGATCCACAATCCTTTTGCAACCATTACATGTCGCATCATATAAGCCCATAATGGGTAGTTGGTACCATCCAACTTATCCTCAATAGCCAACATACGGAATACATCACTGCTTTTAGCCATGGCCAGTGACTAAAATACCTTGATGCAGAAAATTGACTATATCTCAAAAAGTTGAACAGAACTGCCCAGACGAGTTCTACTAGACCTGTAGCAGACTTCGAGACGCTTAAACTGGCAAACAGAAACTGGTATATACCTTTGGCACAAAAGGACAAAATAGCCTGCACAAGCGCTGCGATAGTGCGTTCGGAGGCCGAAACGAGCTCAGATCGCGATTTCGGCACCACAAAGCAAAGCCGTTTTGATCTCGGAAACACCCTGAGTATGCTCACCAAATTTCGTGCGAATCTGAGATTGCAAACAGAGGAGTGTCGACGGTGCCCTAGAAGAAGCGACGACCTGCTCTGATACCAATTGTTGGAGATAGACGTCTACGGAAGCTCGCGAACAGCACAAGGAAGAAGAAGAAGCTTGGAGCACAAACACACAATATTGAATGTATTACTAGACAACGTACAAAGATAAGTAGCCCATTAGGGCAATAGGCGTATGTACAAGCCGGGGGAAAAAAACCTCCTAAAGAGGGAAAAAAGTGCCCCGGCGGTCCTAGAGTGTTCACACACATCACTACCTAAATATATCAACAGATAGGTTGGGTGAAGGGGATCTCTATGCTTAACAGAGGAGTGTAACTGGCACGTACTACAAGTTTTCACAAATTCTTTAACAGTTACATACATCCTCGGCCACCAGTAGCTTTCTCTAATTTTTTCATATGTAGCTACAAAGCCTTTATGACCAGCCCAAAGGCTTTCGTGCATCTCTTGCATAACTTGCACTTGAAAAACCTTCAAACCTAATACTCTTTGAGGGTTTCAAACCTTTCCTCTAGCATGTCTCCAAAGATATTCATCTTTCAAGAAGAAGTTGAAAGACTTCTTCCTGATGTTCCGGAATCGATTTGAAGACAAGCTTGGGGAAGGCTGAAATGAACTCAGATAGTTTCCTATATCTCGCCACTCTCCTTCATAATTGTTTTCTCTAAATCTTTCATACGTATAGGTAGATGTTTCATAATTTAATAAATTAATATGATTATTTAATACTTCATTATCATTATCGAATTTTGCTCTTGAAAGCATATCAGCAACGGTGTTATGTTTACCGGCTATATGAACAAAAGCAGGATTAATGAATTTAATATAGGCTATCTATCGTAGCATAGCTATATCTGGAGATGAACAATTAGCTATTAAACCTATTAATGGAAGACAATCGGTCTCTACTATTACATGAGCTCCTATAAAGTATTCTTTATCTGTTTTTAACGCTGTAACTAATCCCCATAATTCTCTCTTAATTTGCGGGTAATTCTTTTGAGTATCATGAAGAATCTTTGCTCCAAAGTGAACTGCATACCTTTGCTCCTTCTCATCATCTTGCCCAATGACCCAGCCTATACCAATAGGACTAGTGTCAACAGTTAGGATTACAGGCTTATTTCCTGTATAGTCAATATGTTTCAAAACAGGAGCATTGATAAGCAATTGCCTTAGACGCCTCATGGTTCTAGAATGCTCATCAATCCAAAAGAATTTCTTTCTTTTTCTCAATAAATCATAAATCGGATTCACTACATGAGCAAAGTGAGGGATCCAGATGACATAGAAAACACATGCACCTAGGAATCTCCTTACTTCACTTACATTGCGACATCTCTCAGAAATCCTACTAATGGCATCAACTTTTGCTGGATAGGGTCTACGACCATAATGGCCACATAAATGCCCAACTATTAGCACTTCATTAACACCAAAAGTTGATTTCTCTAGGGAGAAAGTTAGTCCAACCTCTTCAAATCTTTCAAATATCTTTTCACAATCTGAAATATGACTGGAAACAAACTTTCTACAACCAGATGAATCTAAACTTTCATCCTTTTCTTTTTCCACACACCCCTTTATTGGAATATCATCAATAAAAGGCACCGTCACTTTTGGGATAAAGTCATGTAGGACTAGATTCATAGCATTCATCATGTGTGCCACAGAATTCGTGGCTCCTTGTGGTAAAGTACACATACATACTAAACCCAAAGGAGTCTTCATCGTGGTCACATCTCGACTCTCAATTGCTAATTGAAACTGATCATACCCTGAATACAGGTCTCCCATTGAATAGATGGAGTGACCGGCAAATGCCTCGGCAAACTCATCTACAATGGGACCCGTTCCTACATTCCTAATAGTGACTTTATTCACAGGCTGCAAATCCTGAATAAAGCGTAGCTTCCCACTCTTTTTCGGTACCGTGAACCACCTATTAGAGTATGGTGCTGAGGATGGTTCCAAGATTCTCATGGCAATCTTCTCCTTTAACAATCTCATTAGCTCAGGTAAATGAGCCTTTGGAACTGGAATCGGACAAAGATTCCAAGGAATATGAGGTACTGTGAAAATAATCATCGGAGCTACTAACTTTGGATCTGCACATCCTATCTCATGTGGGAACAAAGAAAAAGCTTTACCATGATAAACAATCATCTTGGTAAACTGCTCTTTTTCAATTTGAGAAAGAAATTCATCACCGAATTTAATAAACTTCTTACTCTCATCAGTAAATATGTGACCTATCTTAGATCGAGCTCTAAGAATAGGATCATTTGATACTCAACGAAGTATTTCATGACTATCTTTGGGTAAGGGTTGAGCTACAAGCTTTATTTTCTTTTCTACAGTTTTGTATTTGGTTTCTATGCTAACTTCATGCTCTAAGAAGAATTCACTAATAATCTCATACTCTTGAATAGAATTAAGAATTATTAGATTTGATTCAAAATTTTCATGAGAAACACTTTCAAGCTCTTCTAATAAAGTAGAACTTTTTGATAATTCAATTATACTCTCAATTTTCTCGTCACTTGAAATTAATTCGGTTTGTCTGAAATATTTTTCAATTTGTTTTCTAAATGTTTTTGTAAGATTTTCTTTAGTAATATAATGCAAACTAGTTGTAGGAGTACAAATTAGATAATTTTCAAATTTATATTCATTGATAGGCGAGACATCAAAACAAAGTCCACTATTGTCTTGCTCAATAGTGGAGTCTAGCAGAAATTTTGATCATAATATGCCCCATATTCTCTTACAGCCAATGGATCATCACAAACATGACTGATCGAGTCAATGGGATTTCTTCTTAAGCTCTTTCTATTTCTAGTGTTGTTTGGGCAAACCGTCATAACTTGCAAAGAATCCATCCCTGATTTGGATCGAATTCTTGCATACGCTGATCCGTCATTCATTGCTTTTGTTTCCATTCTCATTTCAGCTATAAATGGTTGTCCAAGAATCACTTCATATGAAAAATTATCTTGAACAATGAAGTGAAACTCTTCTCGGACACCACCTATCATAATAGGCACATTCGCACATGCACCCAACAAAATACTAGAGCCATTGTCAGCTGTTCTCATCCGCCAACCGTGCTCTTTATCAATTGGCCACCTAAATTTGTCAAAGAACTTTTTTGAAATCACGTTTATCTCTGACCCTGAATCAATGAGAGCCAAAGCTAAACAAGAATCTTTCTCATCTCCAATTCTAATCTTCACTTCCGGTGTGCCTCGTGCCCAGAAGGTAGAATTGTATTTGCTTTCAATCTTTAACATTTCTTCATCAGGTTGTATAGGTCCTAGAAAATTTCTATTTACACTACCTATTGTAAATTCTTCATCATCCTCATAGTCACTTTCTCTTAATGTAACTGCATCATTCATAGCTAGGGTTTCTTCTGCCACGTCTTGCATATCCTCGTCTTGTGGCAAAGGAAAGCGTCTTCGTCTAATAAGTCGAATAAAACTGTCCTTGAACTCCGGTTTCGCTATGGAAAACACTTGCTCAAGTGACATCATTACTTGACTTTTTAGAAGAATGTCATTTAAAATCTCCCTAGCATCATTTTTCTTTTCGAGCTCAGAAATCATAATAGCACGTGGAGCTCTTCTACCTTTCTTCTTCCCTTTTTCTTCATTTTGCTTATGATCCTCTTTATTTTCAGGTTTAGAAGTTTCCAATTTCTTTTGTTCTTCTTGCAATTGAACATTTTCATCGGTCGGCTTTTTGCCTTCCTTTATCATTTTTCTCTTTTCTTCTTGAGATAAATTTGATTCATCAAATTGAACTTTCTTGTCAGTTTTGTTTTCATCTTCTCTTGTTTTTCTCCTAGTTACCCTTCTATCACCTTCTTCTACATCATCCTGTTGATCTTCTCGTCTCCGTTTTTCCTCAACATTAACAATGTGAGAAAAGACAGAGGATTGATCTACAGGAGATTTCCATGCGGTCTTGTACATTATCTCGTCTCTAGCTCGTACCAGTGCCTCTATTGAATATGGATTTTGGCTAGGCATTGAAGAAGGCCTATCCTCGACCGGCTCTAATCTTGCAACCAAAGTACTGGCAGTTGCATCTGATACTGTTAAATTTTCATAAAGCTTTTTCATTCCTCCTTTGCCCCAATTGACAAACAAAGGAAGACGTGACCTAAAGTCACATAATCGTCTATCTATTTCCACGACTAATTGATTTGCCTTAGCACTTTTTAACTCTTCACAAGCAAATGATGCGTGCTCCAGACTATCGCACCAAACACAGCGCTTCACGCCAGTCCCTCTTTTCTCATTATTTCTTTGAAAGGGTGGCTGTACAGCAAATTGAGGAGCTTGCTGATGTGCTGGCTGAAAGACTGGTTGTGGTGGAACATATTGAGGCATAACTTGTTGATTAGCCGGTACTTGCCCTGCACCACTACTGCTAGCCCCTGGATCATTAAAGCTCATGGAGTAAACTTGTTTATTCAAGTTAGCAACCTCTTTTGAAAGAGATGCTTGCATGTTCATGACATTTTCCATCTGTTTACATAGAATATCCAATTGAAATTCTATGGGAGCTTTAGTGGCAGCTGAATTATTAGCCGTAGGTATAGTAGCAGGCATTGGCATGTCAACTTGCCTTATAGCAGGAGTCTCTCTTTGCTGAGAAGCATTAGGTCTAGAATATAAAATCGTTTGCCTTTGCTTCATTTGAGCAACAGCCTCTATCTCTTTTTTGACTTCTCCTAGTCATCAGTTAGCCCATACCTTTTTCCCGGTTCCTCTATTCGTCTTTCAATTTCAGCCCTATCTTCTGGATTAAGTATCTTAAGAAAATATATAATTACATCTGGATTAATAGCATTTCTATCATCTTCGGGAAGTTGAGCCAGACGTCTCATAAACTCACCGTGAAGATGAGTTAAAGACTCATTACTCTTAACAGTGTTTAACCAACGCAGAAATCCTTCACGACTGTGCTGGCTAAAATCTTCGAGGTAGAACATTTTATGAAGTTCCTTTCTAAATTCCTCCCAAGTTTTTTCAGCGTGTTCTTGAATAGATTCCAGAATTGAACTAGAAACAACACGTCCAAAGTATTTAACTAGCACATCTTCGGGTAATCCTTGGATTTGCACTTGCTCCTCAAATGCATCCAGGTATTCTGTAATGTTTAATCCGGTAAATTTTCCTTTTTCTTTTAGAATAGCTTGGACTGTACGTGTCCCTTGCTTTTCTATCATCATGTTCCTAAACATCTCCTCCATTTTGCGTTCTTGATAACGCTTCGAATAGAGAAGAAGTTCCCTAATAGCCGGATCTAATTGCTCTCTAAATTGTCTAAATCTATCACTAGTTGATAAAGCCAAGGATGGCTTTACCCTAGTCCTAGGCTTTACTAATTCTAATCTTCTTTTTCTAAAATAATTTAAAAAAAAACCCTAAATTATGACTTATCTCTTATATTTACTCTTTTTCAATTTTAAAGGGTTTTTAATAAGGTAATTTTTATAAAATAGTTTTTCTTGATTTAAGTCTTTTAGTTTACTATTAATTTCTTTAAAGTTAATTTCTTTGAAAGCATTAACTATAAGTCAAAAGTAACCTAAATTATTTTTATTTTTATTTTTAATGCAATGAAAATAAAGCAAACAATCTTTCTTCTTAAAATCTTTTCTTTTTGATAATGCAAAATTAATGACTTTTTTTAAAAAAATGCAAATATTTAAATGCTTTAAGTAAAAATTATATTTCCTAAATACAAAAGAAAGATTCAAATATTCTTTAAATGCTAATATGAAAGTGCTTAGATCCTAGTGTAGATGAAAACAACTTTTCTTTTTAAGTGATGTGCGTAAACTAAAAACAAAGAACTTAAACTAAACACCTTACTTGATGATATCTTTCCTGAAGAGGTTCAAAAGTAAACGTTAAAACAATCTTAAACACAATATTTATCTTGATTCTCTTGAACGTTGAGGGGGGGTTTGATACGACGAAGCTCCACAAATGGGAAATCCTTCTTCCACGGTTTTGTCACAGCTTCAATCTTCAATTTTTCTGCATACAAGAAGAAAATGAAATTAGAGATTTAAATCAAAACTGAAAATGTAACGTAAGGCCTAGACACACTATCGTCACGTTTCACGTCAGGTTCACCAAAGCTGTCGTAGAGGGGTGTGAAGGTAGGATGATGTTCATCTACAAGAATCACGCTAACCTAACCGTGTGACTGCACGCAGGGTGCTTCTAAGTATGCCTAGGGCCTTCGGTTCATTTTTCAGTTTAGGTGTGATAAAAACCTATATGTTTCTAATATATGGGAGTGCAAATTAAGAACTAATTATTTAGGCTAAGGACCGTAAGGACGAGCATTTCTATAATGTTCTATAGCTTCTAATTGATAAGATATAACTTAGTTATCGTTTGTAATTTTATCTTTAACAAAGTCAACTTCTTCGTTCTCAATTTGATTTGAGTTAGGTTTTCTAACTAAATTAGGTGGGAATAAGTCTTTTTTGTCCTCCGGTTCTGGCAAAACTATGGTAATTAAAGGTAAAATTCTAGAAAGAAGACGATCGTAATCTAACGTGTGTAAAGTTTCGTTAACTACTTTATCTTTAATAATTTCAACTTCTAAATTTTTGTTATTATTTGAACTATCAATTGAAGACGGAAGCAATGTTCCTATTATTAAGTTTTCTAATTCTTGATTCTTAATATCAGAATCGTTTGAAGATACTAGTTTAGAACTACTTGTAGATCCTGATTCTTTAGACATACGAAATAAAAAAGTAAAGATCTTAATTATTTTTCAGAGAAACAATATGGAGAATTTCAAAATCAATCTTATTTAAGTCTATACAAATCTTAATTATATCGAAAATTGGAAGTGCTAGAGATCTTTAGGATTTTAAGCCTATAAAAAAGTTTATCATAAGTGCTAATACAATTCTCTTAATAGATAAACCTATACAACTTAATAAACAATCTTCAAATTTTGTATTTTTGTGATCCTGAAAATTTCATATGTTCGTGTTCTCGTAATCTCCTTTTTGAATTCTCTTCAATGATCTGCAGACAGAGGAGCATTAGGACAAAAAACATAAGTATGTTTTTAGTAAAAATAAAACACTCATTAATTTAACATTCAATACATAACTTAAACCTATACTAACTCATGTATACATAGACTTCTAACTTCCTAACTTTCATGCATTTGAAGACACCTATGCAAACACACATTTGTTTACACGCAAACATACATCATATAACAATTCAATATCTATCATTCATACAAGCATATCAACATGCATACAATCTTATATCAATTATGCATTCACTAATTCGTATTTAACATGCGTAATATATTTATGTATTAACATGCATTAGTATATATATGCATTTACTAGCATGCATAAACATGCATACTAACATGCATTCATAAACATGCACTATCATCTAATATGTATACACTTATTCTCATGCATTTATGCATACATTTTCATACGTACATTCAATACACATGGATATATGCATCATTTCACATGCATATATGTTTTAGTTCTCATGCATATCCTATCTTCATATGCATATGCATATGAATTATCTCTAATATGCACATGTATTATCTTATACCTTCTATATGTACATGTACTACATGCTAACTCTATCTTAACATGCACATGCATACACATGCACTCTTACTCAAATAGACATACATAGCATATTCATCACTCATGCTTATCATTTCTACTTATGCATACTTAAGCACATCCTTTACATATGCACATGCATACACTCATTCATGCATACATGCACTATTTTCATTTATGCACATGTTACTCACACACTTATGCATGTACATGCTCTCATGCACACACATGCATACATACACTTATATTAACATGAATATACTTATACCATATGCATACATACTTCACATGCACACATACATATTTATATATGCATACATAAGCATTTCACTTTACAACTTATATATTCATTTATGCATGTAAACAAAAACATAAATATATTTCTAAACTCATGTATATATATATATATATATATATATATATATATACACACAACACATGCATACATGCTCTAATACATATGCATACACATGTACTAATACATATATATTCATGCATCAATTAACATACAAACTTTACTCTCACTTATGCATATGTTACTCATATACTTATGCATGTACATGCTCTCATGCACACACATGCATACATACACTTATATTAACATGAATATACTTATACCATATGCATACATACTTCACATGCACACATACATATTTATATATGCATAGATAAGCATTTCACTTTACAACTTATATATTCATTTATGCATGTAAACAAAAACATAAATATATTTCTAAACTCATGTATATATATATATATATATATATACACACTACACATGCATACATGCTCTAATACATATGCATACACATGCACTAATACATATATATTCATGCATCAATTAACATACAAACTTTACTCTCACTTATGCATATGTTACTCATATACTTATGCATGTACATGCTCTCATGCATACACATGCATACATAAACATGCACACATTCATACTTATGTATTTCTCTTTCTCTCTCTCTCTCTACGGTTTTACAGTCAAAAGGCTAGATTATAGATCTAGATAGACATTCAGACACAACTGATCAAAGGCCCCCCCTAGTCTCATATGAACCCAGTAGTTCCTTTCAATTCTTCCTTGCCCAAAAGCGACGGACTGTAGAGAACAACCCCCCCTAATGTCCTGCAAAAAATGTTCATTCATAGATGTACTGCCCCTTCTTCGTATTCCAGAGTTGAAAATCATCGATATAACGATCAAAATTAGATGATGCTTAATCGAAGACAACATATCAACTCGTAATTCCCTTGGCATAATTTTGAGGATGATGAAGTTTGGATGCATGCATGAATACTCTACAATCCGATGTTGATTGACTCCTATCGCCTTCCTTTTCCATTAATAAAAACAGACATAAGTATGAAAAGGTTCAACAACAAAATGATTTAGCAAAAACTTTTCTCTGTCTCTTTATGCCTATTCAAGACTTGCTACTGCCTTAGAGTCTGCGACCTGATTTAGAATATGCACACATCTGGCGTCACTTTAAATCTGCGTCAGTCACCACTATCATTATTCACATTTTCCATTAGGCAAACGAAATGTTCAGAGCGATTCCTAACAGTGGCAAGCCTTCTTCATCCAACAGAGCATGGAAGCCAACAGCAGCTCTGTCCTCTTTCCTACGGCCTTCATCAATGAAGCTTCTTTCTCTTTCTCACGTTTTCTACGCTCTGAAGTCTCTCTCTCTTTGAGACACATGACATGCATTCTTAACTTGCTTGCAAGATGCGCACCACAGTAAACCTGAGTTCCAATCCACAGAAAGATCACCCTGAGCCTATATAGATGGAAGCTAGGAACGTAGAAACTCTCTCTCGCTCTCTCTCTTGGGTACAGCTTGCCAGAAGTCCTCCTCCAGATTAGCAGTACCATAGGAACATCCCGAGTTGCGAGAAAATTGATCATCTGCACTATTATCAGTGCGTGATCTTTTGTTGTCTTGGCTAACCAATCGCGCGACAATCTGTTTTGCCCTCTCCTTCGTCATTTCTACGCTATTAAGACCACCAGATGGAGCATTGCTAAAATTGTTGTGATAATCAGATGGAGGACCTGAAAATCCAATTTTCCTCTCTGATTGGTCACCAGGCATACCAGAAAACCCAGTTTTCCTCTCAAAATCACCATGGGGAGGACCCGAGAAATCGGCCTTTCTTACGGATTCAGTGGGTACAAAAGAAAATCCAATTTTACATTCGCAATGATCAGAAGGGGGTCCTAAGAAGCCAGTTCTATGCTTGTATGGTTCTGAGAACGGAGCCAAGAAGCCCGTCTTTCTCTCATGCAGCAGCTCCCCAGGGGCCTGAGAACCTCATCTTCCTCACACGTTGCTGTCCCAGCCTATCTGACTGCCGCCAGACCCAAAACTCTGTCCTCAGCTTGCGTAGAGTGACTAAAAGCATTTGCATGGATTGTTGTACTTGCATCTTTCTCTCAGAAACTCTCTCTCTCTCGAATCATGCAACAGTCAAGGACAAAAAAAAAAGACACAGACTCTCTCTCATCTCTCGTACGCACTTCAACTCATGAAAAAAAAAAAATAAGTATATCAAAGGAAAAATAAGTATTCATCAAGTACTTAAACTTATCTTATGGACAAATAAAAGAACATAAATCACACCTTTATAATTAACATTAAGTTTTATAAGAAACACATGATACAAACCCATGTATATACATACATATGATCATAATATATATCATAATACTTCCTTGTATCCAATTATAAACTTGAAACCCTTTTAGATAAGAAAACCTTTGTTTAATCCAACTCCTCATGTTTTTTATTGCCTGCAGGTACTAAGAGAAATAAGAAAAAGTTAGTCAATTTAAACCAATACATAAAAAAATTTTGTGAGAGATATCATTTAACCAAGTCTAAAGCAAAATATTTTTATTTTTCCATATGACAATTCAAGTGAGGAAATCCTTCCGACAGCGTATGATCATAATCTGTTTAAGTTGCGGAGTCAATCCATTGATAAACCATTGAGTGATAACGTCATCCGGTAGGTTGACATGTGCTGGTGGTAATTGCCTCAAATGGGTTCTGAATAGAGTGGCATACTCCTGCACTGTTTGATTTATCTTCTATCTATTATTTTGTAGGTAGTCGAAAATTTCGGCTAGATTCTTCTTTAGCCTGAATCTTTGCAAAAATGCATCCCTTACTGCTTCATAGGTGCCGAAATGGTTAATATCATTAAGCAATGTAGACTGGAAGACAATAGCTTTATACACCGGATCAGGTGGATGGTTGAGCACTGCGTAACTTATCTCAAATGTGCGTACATGAGCATCTGGGTCATCTCCTGGAAATCCATCAAATTTAGTGTACGTTACTCCTGTGGGAGTCAGCCGGGGTGGAAATAATTGTTGCTGCTGCTGTTGTTGTTGTTGTTGTTGTTGTTGTTGTTGTTGCCCACTCATCGTGCTGACGGTGGTATTGGGACAATCTGCTGTATCCCAAGGCTGAATATCTGAACCGTCAGAATCTGTATCTTCAACCTGTGCACTCTCCGGCTTGATAATATTGTTCAGTATATTTTGGATCTCAGCTTCGAACACGCTACCTTCCTTCTTGATATCAAATGTAGGAAAGCTTACTCCAAATAGCGGTGACTGGACTGAATATTCACCAAGAAATGGTAAACCGTCACCGGAACACTGTGAATTCTCAGCAACTTGTACCGAAATAACACCGGAAGGTGTCGATTTTTCACCAAAACAAAGTGCTCCTTCTCCTTCACTGGTTTCTTTGGCCAAGACGTTTCTTTTCGTAAAAAAATTTGAATATTTACCTAATGGTGTTAAACTAACTTCATGCTGCGTCCTAATAGATTCTGGAGTTACTATATCTTCGACAGACTGTGCCGAAATCGCACCGGAATTTGCCAGAGATGTAGCACGTTCCACCGGCATATGACCGGAATCACTACTGACGTTCTTCACTTTCTTGACAACTGGGTAAGACCTTTCTGCGCTTCTACCTCCTGGAGGCGTTCTTAGCAAATTAGGTACCTAGGGCTGTCGGTTCTTCGGATACATTTCACCGGATCGAGTAACCGACATGTATCATCTTTTGTACTACTCACGTACTATTACTGTCGATTTACAATCTATAGTCGCATTACCACAATCAATTTGTAATAATCTGATCTGTTGCCACCTTCCCACAGATGGCACCAGTGTTAAATGTCTAAACGCGAGACTAACTGTCAGTACCGCGTTTAAACATTTATTGGGTTCTTGGGAGTGGAAGGGGTCTGTAAAGACAGAGGCCCTATGCTTGTTTCCCAAAATTACGTCACAACACACAATATACCAACACTCAAGATGTCATCAAGAATTGGTATCCCATTCTCATTCTTTACGGTTCGTCCTTTTAACTCTATCAGAGTCTACCGAACACATTGTACCAGACTATCAGTAGCGTAATACCAAATTATCTCAAAACCCTTTTTCCAAATACACACTACTATAACATTCGGAACAATAACAGTAGTTCAACCTTCACCGAATAGCGCTCACAACCGAACAAACCAAAGAAACAGAAGGACTCAACAGTTCCAGACACACAGTGCTGAAGATACAGTACGTAACTTAGGAAAACCCTTACTGTAAATTTAATCTTTGCCATATGAAGATAGACCTCAACACTGCAGACAACACAATACAGATCCGATTACCAGAAACACTACCACAGCTACACAAACTGCACCAAGCAACTGGCAGAATATTCCAAGAAAGAGTAACACCACATTACGAGTAATTAACACAACAATCACAATAGAGATTCACAAACGACTCACTCAGACAATAGTCCGGCGATCTACTTGATGTCGAGGAAACTCACTACAGACAGGTATCGACAGATAACAAAACAGAACAAGAACAATATAATCAGGATTGCTCAACAAACAACATAGTAACGTTCACTCAATCACCTAGACAGACAATCTGGTGAATCCAACGAACGTCCCCTGTGTCTCTTTTCCATTGCTTTATATAAAGATTACAAGGTGTCTGCGTAACAACCTTTCGCGCGTGCGAAAAAAAGATTTAGTTATACAACTTCCAATCCAGCGGCCGATAATAAATCCTCCTTAGGAGTGATGCAATGAACAAAGATCTTGCACTTACATGTAAGGAAGTGCGAGGCTATGCGGTTGTGAAGAATTCACGAAAAATGGCAAGCCCAAATGTCTACAAAAATCCTTTAAATTTCTCATGTGGTAGAGCTTTTGTGAAAAAGTTTGCAAGATTATCCCATGAGAGCACATAAGCTAGGTGATTATTTCTAGTAGAGATTATTTCCTTGACAATAATGATAGTGCATCTCAATGTGCTTTGTGTAAGCATGGAATAGTATGTTCTTAACAATTCCCAATGTGCTATGATTGTCAGTAAAGTTGGTGATGGTAGATGATTGAACAACACCTAAATCATCCATAAGGTATTTGGGCCACAACACTTATTAATAGTTGTGAAATATATCCTATACCAAGGCCCATAATTGGGAGTGACCATAGTAGTCTCCTTCTCACTCAAACAAGATATGAATGAGCTACCAAGCATGAAAAAAAAATCCCTTTTGTACACATGAATGTAGTAGAAAGCATCCACTATGAGTCTAAAAAAGCATGTAGCTAAGTACTATTGACCCCCCCCCCCTTGGTATAAAACAATTTAATCTACCAAGTACCACTAAATTAGAAAAGTATGCACCTAATTATCTTCTAATGCTTAAGATTTGGTCTATGCATAAACATTCTCATATGGTGACAACAAATTGGATGTCAAGTTGCATACATAAATCGATCATACCACAACTTTTTGATAAAGGAAAATGTAAACCATATCTCCAATATCATGAACAATTAGTTATAAGCATGCCTCCATAGGATCGACAATGCCTTTATTGTTGAGAACATTATTTTTATATATAGGTTAAGGTACAAGTTCCAAAAGATGAAAATAGCTTTGGGAAATCTTTAAATGCTTCAAGAAGTCTCAAATAAATGATAAAGGATGGATAAAGTACCACATGATATGTAGAACATGATGACTCAAATGGATGAGTTACAAGGAAGTTGTTGTGGTGTCCTAGTGGAAGGTCGATGTGGCTACTTCTCGAAGTTCAACTATATTTGGCTTATTTTAGCACTCGAGTCTTGGAATACCTCTGTCCAAGTTTCTACTACGAGATTACTTGTATTAAAATGTTTTTGAATAGTTTTTCATGCTATAATAAGATAGTATAACTCATTATCTTCTTTGAAATCCAAGAGATTCATTTGTCCATCTCTGGATTGCTATAGTTTTGTATACATAACTTGCAAAGCTTGTATCTCATTCATTATATATAAAAATCACCTTTTTTATGGTTCCTTGGAAAGCTTATACCTTTTAATATCATTTTATAAATTTTCATATTCATTGGAGTTGTGTGCTTAGAGTAGTGATCTCTCCAAGTAGGGTTTATTCTCGAGTTCACATCAAGTTCAAAGTCTCCATTAAACCTGTAGATTTATAGAGTTCATATTGCCTAGTGTATTTAACCAAATTGAGTGTTCTGTAGCTCATTTCAAAGCTCTTAGTTTCTAGTATATGTGTCTAAAATAGTTTAAAAAATTTTGAGTGAATAAAGATCAGTAAGCTCTACAAGAATAACTGGTCTTTGCACATAAGTTTTTGAGAAGGTCAACTAGATCCTACTAGGTTCAACCTACTTATAGCTATACTTTGGAGGTCAATAAATAGAAAAATCTGTATCAAAGAAATTAATTGAATCTTGGAGAAGCTATAATATCTTGATGAAAAATTTTAAGAAACTAGAGTAGAGATTCATCATGAACACTCTAGGAAGGTAGAAAGAGATAAAAAGGAAGCATCTCAAGCAACATTCAAGCAAAGAAAGGTGCATAAACTTTCATATTATACTTATTCTTATCACATACATACAAAATGAGGTTTAACGTGGGAATTTTAGTATTTAAACAATGGGGGACCAACATGCACAAATAGAGAAGCTTGATAAGAATAACTATCAAGCATGAAGGTTTAAAATCACATTATAGTTTCAAGGTAGAGGCTTCTATGGTTTCATTGATGGCACATATATCAAGCTTATATCACCAGAGGATCAAAATTATCAACAATTAAGGGAATTTAGACTTTGGAATGAAAGAGATAAAAGGGTTATATTTATTTTATCACCATATTTCAATGGTATGACACATACAAGACCTAGACACAAGTAAGAATGTTTGGATTGCATTGGAAAGATGGTATGCTATAGGTACAAGAGCATGGAAGATTCAATTAAAAAGCGAGTTCAATAACATAAAGAAAGATTCAAGGAAAACAGTGAATGATTACTTATTGATGGTTATAGAGATTGAAGATCAGCTAGCATCAATCCAATCTCATGTGGGGGGCATAATCTCAATGGGATTGGTTGTACATACTCTCAAGGGGCTTAAGGACAATGGGAGATCAAAACCATTCATTACTTTTGTTTATGTCAGAGAAGAATTAAAAAATTTTGATTAGGTTGTTGCACTCATGGTCATTGATGAGATGAATCTAAATAGCTCTATTTCAAATTGAAAAGGATCTCACGGATAAGCTCTCTATGCAGGATCATCAAGAAGAGGAAACAGAGGTAGAAGAAGTTTGAATAGAGGTTGAAGAAGAAGGAATACATCAAATGATGATCAAGGGACTTCAAGTTTCTCCTTCAACACTAGAGCAAGGGGAAGACCAAGCACTAGAGGTGCATGAGGCTACTACAACTTGTTGGAGTTTGAGGTCTGTAGAAGCATGCAAATATCACAAGGAAGAAGAAGAAGCTTGGAGCACAACACACAATACTGAATGTATTACCACTAGAATGTAGAAAGATAAGTAGCCCATTAGGGCAGTAGGCGTATATACAAGCCCGGGGGGAAAAACCTCCTAAAGAGGGAAAAAAGTGCCCCGACCATCCTAGAGTGTTCACACACATCACTACCTAAATATATCACAATGAAGAAGAAGAAGCTTGGAGCACAACACATAATATTGAATGTATTACCTGTTGGAAACAATGTCCCATTGGTCAAAATTGGTCAAGTTGGTCTATATAGCTCAGAGTGTATAGCATTAGTAGCTCTTCATTGTAGCTCCTTGTACATCAGAAGGTGCTGGGCACCATGGATAGAGCAAAAGCATCTCAAACCTGCGGTGCAAGTTCGATCCCTGTCCGCAGCAGCACGTTTACGAATTGGTTTTTATGCTTTTGTTTTCACAACAAAGATAGATCGCGATAGCAAAGGTAACGTGTTTTTTGATAAAAGCCTTACGTAGAGATTGCTGAGTTATGCTTTTGATGGAGCTTTCCAGTGAATGTCACATCTATATATTCACTCATCCATCTATTTTTGTTCACATAGAGTGGTTGAGAGTTTTGCTCCCACATTGTACATTGACATTTGTATATATGATAGTGTGAGTAAGCAGTGGCTTACGTAACACTTTACACATGTTATCTGATCTTTCTCTATCTTTGTCTCATCATTTGTATGATTAAATGTGGTATGTTCATGTTTTGCCAATATTGGAAGATTGATAGATTCTATGTTGTATATGCTGGACCTATGGAACCTTGGACCTGTGGTATTAGTAATGGGCCTACTAAATTTCCAACATTTGGTATCAGAGCTTTAGGGCTTTGGCATCAATGCATTTAGGCTCATTCAGATTCCCACGTTCCAAACTTCGAGGTTTACAACATATGATTTAAGAGCATCTTCTAACATTTGACATTTGACATACACACTTAATCTAGATGAGTAGAGATTTGAGAATTAGACAATTTAGTCACATGTGTATTCATCAATGTGGAGTATGAAGTTGATGATCTGTTAGCAGCTGAATACTTTTGGAAGTGTATGAAAATACTTTACAGAAGTATTGTTTGAAGACCAAGACTTGATGAAGAGAAGGCTACTTCAAATTCAAGGAAGAACAATGGTTTGGAGAAGATGAAGGAATCAAATCAACATCAAATCACAGGTATCAGTTTCTACTATCAGATTATCATTTGCAGGTTATATCTTAGAAGAGCAGTTATGAAGAGATTTGAAGGATTCAAGGAGTGCTTTTATACACTTTCATTATTTGAAGGTTAAAGCCTACATCAAAACAGGTATCTAGAGGTTTTTCTAGAGAGTTTTGAGAGATCTCTTTCATGACAAGAAAGTTCATCTAAGAAGACACATGTGGAGAGCATCAATTTTGTTTTCAGCCAATCTTGTGTTGTAAGTTGGTTGGAAGTTTTTGCTCACATTTTGTATCTACAGAGGTAACTCTAGAAAGGTAATTCATCATTTAGAAAAAAGGTTGGTGAATTTAGTCATATTAGACATTTCAAGCAGAGTTTTGATTCAGAGATATGAGGAGATGGTAAAACATGATTCTATGTTCACTTCCATTTGTATACCATGTTTGTTTTGTCTCTTGCTCTTAGCACTAGAGGAAGAGAAAGAGTTCATTTGAAGAAGTTAAGAGTGCTTGCTACTTCAAGATGAAGAGAACAAAAGGTATGGAAGAGAAGTTTGAAGATGTCGACATCATCATCAGGTGGAAGAAAGATGCAAAAGAAGAAAGTCCATCATTTCCAAAAGAAAAGTAAGGCTTCCTTTTCTCATATATGTTCCATATATTTTTCCTACTTTATCCTCTACATCCAAAGACAAGTCTATGAGAACATCTTCTGAAGAAGATAGTCGAAAGAAGAAGTAGTTTCTTGTTTTGCATTATACTTGGTCCTGATTTAGTAGATTTGACAAAGATTTGCATTGAGAGAAAGAGAAGAAGCAGATATATGTTTTGACTCACATATGTATGAGTTATGTTTTAGTTGAAGCTTTTAAGCAGGCAACTTATATGTTCCCTCAAAGAATTCTTGGAGTGTCAATTCAGAGATACTTGGTATATGACAAGTTGCAGATAAGTATATTTCTTCCTTATCTAACTCTAGAGGTAAAAGAGTATTTGTAGAAGATGTTGGTGACTTGGAGAGAGGTTTTATGTTTAGAAAAATTCAGGAAAATTCAGTTTTTTGATGTACCAGTCAGTTGGAGAATCTACTTTCTATGATTGTCTAGACTTTTGGATACATGTTTGTATTCAAAAAGGTGTTCCATCAGATCCTATCACTTGATTGAGAAGTGGAGTTAGCCAAAAGAAAGTCAAGCAGGTACTATCACATTTCACCCAGGAAGAATAGGAAAAGATGAAGTATCAACTTGCAGCTTTTGGAGTTCTCAAGGTGAGAAGTTTGTCCACTTATATTTCAAGTAGGAATTGCAGATTCTTGAGAAAGATTTGTTTAAAGGAAAGTTTTACAACTTTGTGAGAAGCATGGACACTTAGAGACATTCAGGTAACAAATCAAACATTTAGTCATGAAGGTTTGATGAGAGTAGATTCTACACAGTTACTTTGTTGGAGACATCATTGATCTTGGATGATCTTGTATGATCTTGATAGATGTTATATTATCTTGAATGATCTTGAAGATCTTGAATGATCTTGAAGATCTTGAAGATCTTGAGTATTTATGAGTCAATTTTCTATCCTTTGTTTATAAGGTTCTTAGCATTGGAAGAAGTAAGTCAAAGATTCGGATTCTATCATATTTGTGCTGCAAAAAAATAGAAGAAGATACTTGTTATGTTGCAGAAAGGTTATGAATCCTAAAATGCTTTTAGAAAGGTCTTTATGATAGATCAGCTAACCTTATTCTAGATTTTGGGAAGCTGAGGAGTAAACAGTGAAAGCCATTAGCATCTACAATGCTAATAAAAAGGATTCAGAATTTTTGTTTCAAGACATAGGTACTGATGTTAAGGAAGAAATGCTAAATCACTAAAGATCAGATTTATTGAAAGAAGAAGGACGTCCAAGATTTTATAAAGTCTGACATAATTTGAAGAATTCTGGATACTAGTGTTAAATCATCCCGGGGGTGATGAAACATGAAGACTTATTTTTCAGCCATATATGAAAGAATACAGAGTCATACCTACAAGTATTCCTATATAAGGTATTCCTATATTTCCTATGTCAGGTTCTCTTTATGTTCCAGCTTTGAAAGAAGAAGGAAGAAGGAGAATGTCTGGAGAAAGTTCCTGTTAGGGTGTTCCTGTTCAGGAGAAGGTTCCAGAGTTCTATTGAAGAGAATCTTGATATTTCAGAGAGGTATGTTTTCAGAGGTGCACATGTTTATGTTTATACCAGGTTTTGAAGGAAAGAGGTATGAAGGACTTACAGATTGAACGAAGATGAAGACATGATGACATCATAGATTTTTTGATGAGACTCATAAGTTCATTTCAGCTGATTTCAGTTGAGTTGACTTGACTTGACTTGAAGTACAGTAAGAGATGAACCAGTAGTATTCGTAATACACTAAACTGTGAGTTGTCAGTCACAGGTTCCAAGATTCACTTCTTGATTTTGTTTAGTGTATTTACATGACACAGTAGAAGTACTTTGAGAAAGCTTTCATAAGGAGAGTGGATTGCAAAGACATCTGGCCGGGGGTTGTGAAGACAGGAGATAGCAGGTTCAGAGTCAGTACTTGCTAAATTTGTTGTCAAGCAGTGATTGCTTGATGAGTACACTATTGGATATCTAGTTTGCATATTGTCTCAAGTATTATGGTTCATATTCAGCAAGTTCAAGTTTTTTGAAGGAAACTCAAATTTAGTTTTGAAGAAAACTTTTTGAAGAAAAGGTTTGAAGGTCAGTTCGGGAGTATAAGCTTGAAAAATAATAGTTTGAAGCTTATGAAGTTTGCAGATCCAGTTCAGTTTGTACCAATATGACATTGCAGGGGGGATTGTTGGAAACAATGTCCCATTGGTCAAAATTGGTCAAGTTGGTCTATATAGCTCACAATGTATAACATTAGTAGCTCTTCATTGTAGCTCCTTGTACATCAAAAGGCACTGGGCGCCATGGATAGAGCAAAAGCATCTCAGGGAAGAAGAGTGTGCTCACACTCTTGCTTATGGAGAAGACTTATCTATTAGCAGCTTGGTGGTGTGGATCGGCCATTCACATGATGTATTTGAAGATTGTCTTCTACATGAAGATTTCGGTGTACTTCAAAGACATTGGATGGTGGTTAACATAAGATTTACATCTTATGTTAAGAATTCAGGTACATGTTCTCTTTATGCACACAAATACTACTTGGAGTTTATGGAGGCAGTGGCATCCATATGAGGAGGAGTCCTATTTGGCATAGGTACAAGAGAATCAGTACGTATATGCTTTATGCATATTTGGATGAGGTGTTAGAGAAGATATGTTCATATGAGTTTGGGGATTTCTGGCAGCAAACTTGTTAGCATTCTTTGCTACTTTTGTAAGTATGCGATCTTTTCACACACGTGTCTGACTTAGGGTCTTCCATAGCCTAAGTACAGATGAGGGTTTGTTGATTATCAGTTTTAGACTGATCCTTCCTCTTTCTGTCACTCATAGAGTGGTTGAGAGTTTTGCTCCCACATTGTACATTGACATTTGTATATATGATAGTGTGAGTACGCAGTGGCTTACATACATTTTTTTTTATCCAACAACTTTATATATTTACACCAGATATTATATGAATCCAATCTAGTGAGAAAGAAACTACATGTTAGAGGTTAGACAAGAGACCCATCGATCACCTCAAAGGTACTAAAAATTTCTCCTTTCATGAAAATCTAGATTTCTAATTGGAGGAATCATAATAATCAATCAACATAGACATCATTTCCAAATAGCCAAGGTAATACTCAATGATAGCGAATAAGAGTTGGCTTCTTTGTTTTACCGTTTTCTAATCACCATACGATAACATTTTTCCTAATGAGTAATTGTAGTTTTAAGTGCATGAAGACGTCCCACAAAGAGTAAGTCTACATGAATCACATAGAAAATTTCATTGAAACTATGGCAAAAAAGGAAAAATGGATGATATGAAAGTATAGACAAAACACAATATCACATTAATTCTTCAATGTGTTATAAGAAAAGGGTGCGACATTGACAAACTTGCGTTCAAACAGTCCTTTGATATATAAATTTAGAAAGAGTGGAAATTCAACAATTGTGTATACATCAAGAATTGAAATATTTTGGTGGCTATAAATATTCTGCATGGCCGTTATTGTTTACAGCTAAAATAATAAATAAAGAATACAACGTGTTAACATTCATAACATTGGCATGTGCGATGGGCGTGAAACTTTATTCGACATATCAGAATTATTGGAGGGGTGAAATTTCGAGTCTTTGGTATGAATTTGACTCCCTCCATGGATTTTGTAACAAAGTTACTACCTCAAGTAATATTTCCTCTCTAACTTTGAGGATGACAGAGATTTGTCTAAATGACTTGAGGTTGGCTTTGTAGAGAGAGAGAGAGAGAGAGAGAGAGAGAGAGAGAGAGAGGCTTCCAATTCCTTGTACTTGTTACACTAAGAAAGGTCCTGATGGTGGTCATTTTGGAAACTAATGAGAAATTTTCCTCATAGTCTATGCTCGAGTTTGAGCACATCCTTTAGCAAACCAACTTAGCTTTGTACCTGCAAATTGATCCATTTGAATTCCCTTTGACTTTATAGAACCATCTGTAACATATTACCTTTTTGATGGTTTGAATTGAATTAAATCCCATGTGTCCATTTCCTTTAGATCTTTTATCTCCTCTTTCATGAACTTCTCACAATTAGGGTTACCCTTAGCTTCTTCATAAGTTGAAGGCTCCTCTAAAATTGAGTCTTTGGCCAAATAGTTGGAATGCTTTGTTACAAATGTAGAGTCATATCCATACCTTTCAGGTTGCTTTCTTTCACTTGTTGATCTTCAAGGGGGAGAGAGAGAGAGAGAGAGAGAGAGAGAGAGAGAGAGAGAGAGAGAGAGAGAGAGAGAGAGAGAGGCTTCCGATTCCTTGAAGTTGTTACACTAAGAAAGATCTTGTTGGTGGTCATTTTGGAAATTGATGAGAAATTTTCCTCATATTCTATGCTCGAGTTTGAGCACATCCTTTAGCAAACCAAATTAGCTTTGTACCTGCAAATTGATCCATTTGAATTCCTTTTGACTTTATAGACCCATCTGTAACATATTACCTTTTGATGGTTTGAATTGGAATTAAATCCCATGTGTCCATTTCCTTTAGATCTTCTATCTCCTTTTTCATGACCTTCTCACAATTAGGGTTACCCTTAGCTTCTTCATAAGTTGAAGGCTCCTCTAAAATTGAGTCTTTTGCCAAATAGTTGGAATGCTTTGTTACAAATGTAGAGTCATATCCATACCTTTCAGGTTGCTTTCTTTCCCTTGTTCTAGAGTGTGTTTGAAGCATTCTCCAAATTCTTGCATCTTGGCCTTTCCTCTTGATTTCCAGAGCTTGTAGTCTCTCTCCATCTCATCATGATCATCAGTTGATTCACTTCTAAAGTCTTGCACTTGTGTATCATGCTTGCTACCTAATGGATAAAAAATTGAATGAAGATCATAGGGTAGATTTACCTTTTGTTTATCCTCTTCATACCATGATCTATGTTCTTGAAATACAACATCCTTCCTTGTGGTAAATTTCTTTATTGATGGATTGTAGAATCTGTATCCCATTTGAGTTGAATCATAGCCAATGAACACATCCTTGGTTGCCCTTTCATCCAATTTCCCTCTGATTTGTGAAGGTACATATACATATGCTAAGCAACCAAAAACTTTTCAATGATCTAGACTTCGTTTTCTACCATTCCAAGCTTCATAAGAGTAATACCTTGAAGAGATTTGGATGGAAGTCTATTCACAAGATACACTACAATAGATATAGCTTGTGCCCATAGATAATGTGGTAACTTCTTCTCTTCAAGCTTAGTGCTTGTTGATCCAACTAGGGTTTTGTTCCTTCTCTCTGCAATACCATTTAGTTGAGGAGAGTACCTAGTAGTAACTTCCCTTTTGATGAGTTGATCTTGCAAATACTCATCAAAATCTTTGGAGAAGTATTCTCCCCTCCATTAGATCTAATTTTCTTTGATGATCTACATATATGATTTTCCACATATGCTAGATACTTCTTGAAGTATTCAAACACTTCACTCTTACTCTTGATAAAGTAAAGGATTTTCTATCTATTGTGATAATAAACAAAAGATACATAATACCTTGAGCCTGCTAATGAAGGTTCTTGGACCAAGCTAATGAAGGTTCTTGACTTGGTCCCACACATTTGTGTGTACTAGACCCAAGGGATTGTTGTGGATATAGCCTTTGTGGTTGAAAGGTTGTCTTTATGCCTTCCCAATCTGACAAGCATCAAAATTTTTGAAAATGTGTTTCTTTGAGATGTTTGGAAGCCCCAGAACACTTTGGTCCCTGCATATATCTTTCAAGGTTCTTTCATTCACATGAGAAAGTCTCTGATGCCACATTTCAAGCTCATTTAGGGTTTGAGACCCAAAGCTGAAAAGATCTATACTCCAAGTTTCTTCTACCTCAAAAGTAAAGAGTCTACCATGCTTCTCACCTCTAACTATCTTCTTGAAGCCTTGAGATGGATCTTCCACATAAGTTCCATGTTGGGTGAACCTAACTTGTAAGCCTTTTTCAACTATTTGGCCTACACTTATCAGGTTTTTAGTAATAGTTGGTACATAGAGAACCTTAGTCAAAATGTTTTTCCTTCCATTGGGAGCTTTGACATTACCAATCCTTTTTGCATTGTGTTTGATATCATCTCCTATTTGTGCTTCATTCTTATGCTTGGGTTTCTCCAAGACACACGAAAGAGCAACATTGAAAAACTAGAATCTACGCAGAACACATGCTCGTCTTCTTTACCTTCTTCATAACTCAAAATCATTAGGACTAATGAATCTTCATGTGATTCACCTTTTCTTGTAGTTTCTATTGTTGTTATTGTAGCTTTTTCCACCTCTGCCTCTTGTGTTGCCAAATCCACAACATCTACCACCTCTTTTCCGATTCCTTCTATTAAACCAACAATTTTGATTGGTATTATTGGTCTTGTTACAAATGGCGCAAGGTAGGATCTCTTGTCCTTTTGAATTGCCATGTTTTTCTCCTTTTTTCTTCTGTATCCACTTGCTCTTTCCTACATAGTTGGCTTGGGAAATTTCTTCATCATCATTCTCTTTCTTCTTTCCTTTGTTATTCTTATCTTTATTGTCTGCATAAGGAGCACTTGTAGAGTTACCTTGATAAGAATTAGCTTCCTTTAGATGGTTGTTCGCCTCCTAATTGAAGATATTTCCAAGAAATATGTTGAAATCAAGTGTTTGCACATCCATGATAAGATCATAGGTTGTTGTGAATGATTGCCATTGCTTGTCACTCCTAATTGCATTTATGATTTCTCTCATGTTGGCCTCTCCGTCAATCAGCTCTCCAATTGAATCTAGTTGATTTGCAACCTCTTTGAGTTTGGTGACAAAATTTGTGATTGTTTCCCTGGTGTCTCCTTCATTTGGTTGAACTCATTCTACAAATGGTTCTTCCTATCTTTGGTGCTAGCAGTGAAGAAGGTCTCAAGTGCATTCAAGGTTTCTTGTGATGTCTTGCATCCTCTTATGTGTGGTAACAAGAAATCAAAGAAAGAGTTTAAGATATAAGACCTGGATTGAGCATCTCTTTAACACCATAGTGTAAGCTTCTCAGTATCCTCTTGTGTAGCTCCTCCTTTGGATCTTGGAATAGGCATGTAATAAGCCTTTCAATAGTGAAATAATTCATTTTGAATTTTCCAAATTATATTGTGGGGATAATGCTTAGAATGAACAATTAGATCTTTTTATGCATGTAGGAAAAATTTTAGGATGACAAGTTTTATATTCTCTCTAGACCTTATCCATATCATGTTTTTTGGTTGAAAATTGAACATGAAGATGAAAGAATTAGGAAAAATTCTGTATGAGAGAAAGATAGAGAATGCATAAGAGAATAAAAGTGCCTTTGTGATTTTTTTATGAATCATGCTTTAAGTACCTCATTTAGGGCTCTACATTTAGTTCATTGTAAGAAAATGCCTTGATTTTATTCACTCTAGAATTTCTAAACTTCCAAGGCTCAAAAGTGATACTTGGAGGTAGATTTGGACCTAGGCCATCTCCAAAACTAATACGCATTTCAAAAAATTGAATAAAAGTGTCTCTCATAAGCTTAAGCTACTTCCTTGATATTTTTGAGCTATAGGGCTTGGAAAAGTGTTGTTTTTTTAGGTACTTTAAAAATAAAAAAAATAAAAAAGGAGGGCTTCTCTATTTCTATTCGAATTGGTGATTTTAAAGCACACATGTTGTCATGCACAATTACGGATGTCTTTCGATATGACTTTTTGTTGCTTTCTTTTCTATTTCTCACGAGTAGTGCTAAAGAAAGCACTACTACAAGCACATGCTTTTGCCAAAGTTTTGTCAAGAATCAACTTTTTCTTAATTTAGTGGATCGCATGCTTCTTTGGGCAGTGATCAACTCTATTATAAGAGGACTTGTGCATCAAAGAGAAGGAAGCCACAAATTAGAGAATTACCTTTTGATTGAGAGTGAGAGTGAGAGTGTGATTGAGAGTGCGAGTGTGAATGAGGTTGTGATAGCTCGGTGGTGGTCAAGAGGTAGAGGCTTCATCATGAAGCTATTTTCCAAAGCTATTGTATCGATTGACTCACATCTATACTATCATAGTTTCTCTTTCTCTGAGCCATATCTTGTCCACTCTTGTGTGCTGAATTTTCCCTTATCTTGTGTAAGTTCTGTGTTTCTCTCTTCCACTATTCTTGAGTGGTTGGAAGCTTGTGATTGAGGAAATGCTACAAGGCATAACTTCATCACCTGCTAAAATCCATAAAGATTTCTACATTGCAAGTAATGTTCCATTTTGATTTTCCAAGTAGCATAGTTTTTCCTATCAATCTTCTCAATCATTGAAGAAAAACCATTACCCATCTTGATGTAGCTCTGCTACCACTATGAATACTTGAAGACTCTTGAGTAGTAGAAATTTGATGATGAAGGTGTTGAAGTTTGGTCCAACCAACTAGCACATGACCTACCTTTTTGCTTTTGGAGAGTCTAATACATAAGCTAGAATAAGGAACTTGTTGTTTATGGATGATTTATGCAGATTCAAATGCTCAATGCTACTAGCCTGATAACAATTGGCTAAAATCCTTTGATAATGATTTCTTATAGGGTTAAGTTGCTATAATGCACAATAATACAATTTATAAGCAAGGCTTCACTCGATTATAAGTTTCACACTGAACAGGTATGTCCCCAACTTTTCAAGAATGTGTAGAGATTGACCTTGAGAGATTAATAACTCTTTTTCTCACAAGATAATGAACATAATGATATAAAAAGCTAGACACTTATATCTTTCCAATGAGCCCTTATTCATAAGCATTGGATCTCTGATGAGTGAGAATTAACTTCTGCAAGTCAGTAGACTGTGAGGAAGATGATGTAGAGAAATAGAAGATGAGAAAAGTGAATGTGAAAAATGAATGTATAATGATCTAACATATTGTACAACTTCTCTTGAGTCTTCATATAGACTCTTTGTAGATTCCATGACTCTCTTAAAAATGATTTGAATTGAAATTTGCTCATGAGATAGGTTGTTGTAATTGAATATCACTTTCCCTATAATCTAGGAAAGTAGAGAATCAAGTGAAACTTGATCTTGGTAGTTGATTTATCACTTACCTCAAAAAATAATGGATTTTGGCCTTCTTATATTTATCCTTTGACAAGAATAAAAGTCAAGGTTCTATAAGTAATTTATGAAATTTTACAAGGAATCAAAATTGAGCTAAATACGATAACACAATGGTTCTCTTACAAGTAATGTCTTGATCTATAATTAATCTTCAAGCATGATGCAAGCTTGATGATCTAACAAATTGTAAAAATACATGCATGGAAATGTATGGTTTGAGAGTTAAATTATTGTGATTGTGAACAATATGCAAAAATTCAGTGATCATAAAGGGGGTCAATGAAGTCTTATGGATCGACTGACATTCTTCAATAGAATGATTTTTATCTTTTACCAAATATCTATAATATTGAGTACTTGTATGTGCATTGGTTATATCTAATTGAGTATTCTCTCAGGAATTAATATTTTAGATTCTTCTTCAAGCAAAGGAAGATCATCAAGAATAGGAGTTAGTGGTAAAGTGCCTTTGAATGGTTTTAATAAACTAATGTGAAAAGATTTATGTATCTTCTGGTTAGATGGTATATCTAATCTAAAATAATTGCCCTTGATCTTTTGAAAAATCCAAAATGTTCCATAATAGCATGGTGAAAGTTTAACTTTAGGATGTTTTGAAATATTTTTCATACATCATTTAATTATATATAAACATACTAAATCATTTTCATTAAATTCTTTGTTAGCAATTTCTTATTAATATTATGAGTGTAACATTCGTGACTTTCCCTAAGCCTCTACATCCGAATTCACCCTCCAATTGCTAATACATCTAGTTTCACCCGTGCACCCTAGCCTATCTTCACTCAACCCCCAATCTCCAGTGTAGTATCTCTAGCAACAATTCCTCCTTTTATTACCCCATCCACAACACCATCCACATCCATTACCACCTCAACTTTTCCACCAATTCCTATTAACCCTTTCCTTAAATCCTTCTATTTCATCTATCCCCTTCCCCCAACAACCTCTATTCACCCCACAAATTCCTTTTAATCTTTCATCTGTGTTACACCCTAGTCCCTCCACACTACTAGAACCATATACAATTCATCAATCGGTGTTTGAACCCCTTCATGTTATATATATATATATATATATATATATATATATATATATATATATATATGGACATATGTATACATATATACATATGTGTGTGCTCTTAGACATTTTTTGAAAGCAAGTTAGTAGTCTCATAGGCTAAGCAAGCCCTATCCTTGCTTGCTTAAGTGATTTGATTGAATTTCGTGTAGCCATAGTTAACATACATTTTTGTGTGAGTGTTCTAGATTTCTATGAGTGTTGATAGTGTTCATTAGTCATATCTAACTCATTTCTTGTAATATTTGGCTTGTTAGAAAGCTATTAAATTCTTATAAAGTTTCTTCAAATCTCATGTCATTTCTTCACATAATTCGAGAGAACTAGATTCAAGAGTAAGCACGTGTCTATCTATGTATGCTTAATGAATACCATAACTTGTCCGTCTTGGAGGTATTGGTTCTCTCAATAGTAGTAACCATTTAAAGTGAAATACTTTCCATTAAAAAGATCTCAGGGTCTAGCTTATGTGTGCAAAACTTCTTGGGTCTAGTATTCATAGTGAGATTCCCTATGAGACCACTATTGCTTCAAGGCTGCTTAGGAAGGCTGCAAATTCTCCCATCAACACTCACATGCACATATACATCCACATGCATACACACATACACACATAAACATACATAGACATACATACAAGAACATACACACACATATACACATCTACACATAAACTCACATATACCTACACACATAGAGACACACACATACACATATATACACAAATAAACACACATATAGTTACATGCATGCATACAAAACATGCTTACACATACATATGCACATAGAAATACACATGTGCACATACACACATACAAATACACATACACACATACACATATGCACACACATACACACATACACATATGCACACACATACACTCACATATAGGTATATAGATACATACTCATGCATACACACACATACACACATATACATACATTGACATACACATACACACACATATACATACACACATATATGCACACACATACACACACACATACAATCACATAAAATCACATACACACATATACATACACACATGTACACATACATACATGCATACATACGCATATGCATATATACATACACACACATACATAGAAACACATACACATACACAAACATACATATACATAACAAATACAAACACTCACATACAGACACATACATATACACACATACACACATAAATACACATATACACCCACACACACACATACACTCACATACACATATGCATATATGCACACATGTACATACATGCACATACACACACATGCACACATATACACATACACATACATGCATACACACATATAGATACATGCATACACATACATTTGCATAAACACATGAATTCACACATACACATGCATATACACATACACATAAATATACATATATACACACATACACAAATATGGATACACACACATGCATATATATATATATATATATATATATATATATATATATATATATATATATATATATATATATATATATATATATATATATATATATATATATATATATATATATATATATATATATATATATATATATATATACTCCATTTTGTTTTATATGTAAAAATATTATGGATTGTAGTAGACGGAGATTCCTTAGGAGTTTTCATGCATGAGTATGCAGACATGCTCATTGAGGAATTATAATTCGCGATCAAGATGCTTACCCAGTGGCTAGAGGAAAGTTTCTATGTCGTTCCATTTGTAAGAAGAAACTTGTGTGTATGTAGGTATGTTTTATTATTATGATTTATTATTTTTAATTATATTATAACACAAATAATTTGATTCATTTAAATTTGTCTAGTTTTAGGCACCTATAACACCTCAAGCTCATGAGAGCACAACATAGGTACCTATGTAGACATGCATAGGTAGCTGTAGAGGAGGTACTGGGGTATCCACCTTTGGTCGGTTCCAAACTATAAGGCAAAAAACAGCACTCACACTTCGAGTACATATTCTACTCAAGGGAGGTTCTCCTTAGGGAAGTATATCCTATAACATTTCTGTGTGCAAGTACTCTCACCGACAAAAACACAATGACAATTGCACACTAACAGAGGAAGAAAATCACAATGATCATACAAGAGAGAACCCCAATTTCTTAGCTCACTAAATGATTATACAAGTTAGGAGTGCTACAAATGAGTGATACAATGGTCTAGTGAAACTCTTGAAACTGGAGAGAATCAACACAAGAAGTATCAATCATCGAGAGAATACAGTTGTGTTGAGCCCATCAAAGTCATATTGGTCAAAGTCAACATGGTCAAAGTCAAAACAATCAAAGTCAAAGTGGTCTATGGTCAACATGATGAAAGTCAAAGGTTCAAAGTTCAGTTGTCAAGGTGCATAGGTAGTGCACAATCAATTGTTCACAAAGGTTACGTTTTGCAGAAAGTTGGATGCAGGTTGCACATTGTCTTTTTGTAATTTCTCTAAGGTTCAAAGTGTTTGGAAGGTTCAGATGAACCCTCCCTTAGGTACACATTTGAAGAATTAAAAGGCAAAAAATTGAAGGTATGTGAAGAGGAAGCATATGCAAAATTGAAAGTATGCCCCCCCAATTAAAATTTTTGTTTTAGTTTAATGTCACTATAGGACAAAATAGAGATTTGTTGACTGCCCACATTTGGAGACAATCTTGGAACATCAAAGTGAGCTTGAAGATAGTTAGGAGCCTACGTACGTGAACCGACACTCAACTCAAGGCATGCATTATTCTTGGTTAGACTAAGCAAGGTGAGGATAGTCTACACTAAGGGAGAGAAGAGCAAGAGACATACAGTGAGTGTGCAACACAAAGAAGCAAGTGCAAAGTGTGCAAGAAGTGTGTCTTAGGTGTGTGCAGAGGAGTGCTGAGCAAGGCAATCAAAGGTCACAAGATCCCATTGGAGCTGTGTTTATGTCGATAGAAGGTGTCCATCCCTCCCCCTATTGGAAGCTTGAGTGCAAGGTGTGCACAAGTGCAAGCTCTTGGAGAAGGTGGAGGTCTGGTGCAGACAAGGTCGGAAGCAGAAAGAACCTTGGGTATTTTGTAACTTTGTTTGATTGTGTACTCTTTGGGATACCGCACAGAGAGCATTTGGCTTGTGTTGTACATCATCATTGTAATTTTCTCCTTATAATCAATCTACAGAAGCTTCTGGTGTCTGTATCTTTCTTCTTATCCTTCTTCCTTCTCTTAAAAACACTCAAGTCCCTTTCTACACAGGAATCCCCCAACAAAATTTGGCACACCCGATGGGACCACAAGGAGGCTTGAGCATAGGAGAAGCAATATTTGCAAAGTGTGGAAAAGTGCAAGGTACTGACAATACTATACTGGCTTAAGAGGTAATCTTTCTTCCATTGGAATTCTCTTAACCTAAAAGGAGTATGAACATCTCATGACTACAACACAGTCTCAAACATTGACGGTCCCTTGCAAAGCAACAAGAAGGAAGGTTATTCAAAGATCAACCACTCCATTATCATCAACATCATCAGTAAAGAATATGGTAGCCTAGGTAGATTTAGAAACTTTACTTTCTAGATTAAATATCAAATTTCCATCCTTCAAAGGATTAGCACAAGAAGACCCAAATGAGACAAATGGTTTAGTAAGTTTGCTGAGAACCATTTCACCACATGGGACTTGATGAAGGAAGCATTTAGGACATAATTCCAACAAGGGAACACAACTAAAAACATTATTGAGGAATTATAGAATCTAAGACTAGGTCTTGGGGAGACCTTCCTAGAATTTGTCACCATAGCCAAGGCATTGCTAGCTAAATTGCAAGATCCTCCTCATGATTTTTTCATCAAGAAGTGGTTGGGTAAACCACTTCCAATATCAACAAAATGTAAAATAAAGGAGTTAGTGTTATCAACAGCCACAATAGAAGAATTTATTAATACATCCATAAGCTTGGAGCACATTAGGCATCAATATGGAACAAGCTCTTTCAATTTATCATATCCGACAGAACCTGAGGACCCAATAATTCAGCTAAGAAAAGAACTAGAGAGCTTGAAAAGGAATAAACCCCACAGGGAGAAGGAAAGTGCAGTAACTCAACCGAGGCGAGAAATTGAGGCCCTAAAGCTACAAAAGGAAGAGGAAGCCCAAGCAAAAGAGCTGCCTCAACTTCGAAAGGAGTTACAAGAACTCAGGGGAGGTGGCATCAAAAATGGATTATGGTGCACCATGTGTAGCAAGCAGGGTCATGTGGTAAGTAAGTTTCCATTTTTAAGTGTAACTTGCCAGATATGCAGGAAAACTGGTCATGAGGCACAAGAATGTTAGTCAAGAGGAATGCGTGCAACAACATATTGGACACAAGGAGGAACCCTACCACCAACCAATGTAATGGCAGCAACACCTAATCAAGGTAATAATTACAACCCTAGACATAGAGATAACTTTGGAAATGGGCCAAGGAGGCCAATTATTTGTTTCAGATGTGGAGAATGTGGGCATTACCAAAGTAGGTGCACTCTACTAGAAAATGCCCCTCCTTGCAGGAACTTCCCAGACGCCAGGGACCATTATATTAATTGTTGTTCTAAGAACCAAGCATCTTCATATGGGCCACACATTCAAATGATTTCTATGTGCGAAGGAGAAGTTGTAGAACAAGTCAATGTGCCATCTCCATCTACGAGAGTGGTGTGATTAGAAGAAATTGACTCTTTTGTAATGCAGATAAGAAACAAGGGGAAAGCTCAAATAGACATAGGTCAAGAGTCAAGGGTTAATGGACTGAACAAAGACAAAGAGACATCTGAAGACAAAGCCAACACACGTGCAGATAAAAGGCAAAATAAAGATCTCATAGGTACTAGTGATGCCATTGGACATGCATTGAGTAGGGCTCATGAGGAGTTTGATAAATCAAATAGAGCTCATGCTCTAAAGGAATCGGAAGCTTCAAGACTACTCAAGTCCATGAAAAAGGAGGTCAAGATTTTTGATTTAGTAAAGATGGATATGAAATTTAGGTCAGAGCTCTTGTAGATAATTGATGAGGCTTCCACAACAAGCTTAGTGGCAAAAACTACTATTATGCATAGAGATATAATGGTAGGGGAAGCCCCCCTCACAGATTATAAGAGCCCTCGGCTAACTGTCACTATCAGAAGATATGAGTTTCAAGGAGTTATTGTTGATGGCGATTTTGGCATTAACTTGATCCCTGAACATACCATGAAAAAGATTGGACTACAACCTTCAAGACCTGCCAACTTCACTGTAACATTGGCAGAACAAAGCATGGTAAGACCTATGGGAGTGGTCCCTGGAGTCCTAGTCGAGATACAAGGTACCATATTTAACTTGGACTTTGTTGTCTTAAGGTTGCCACAAGTAGAAGGAAGTTTCCCCTTGTTGATTGGGAGACAATGGTTAAGGCTTGCCAATGTGCTCCATGACTGGGGTAAGGACACAATGTGGGTAAAGTAAGAGGGAAAAGAGTTGTAGTAGATATTTTTAAAAGGAGGTCTAGACCACCAAAGACATACCAAAATGGTGCAAACAATTGGTAAATGTATGGAAGAAGAATTTTTGGACAACCCCAAGGCAAATCTATATGAAGAAGAAAATTTATACAAAGAAGAAAACATGTTGGATTGGCTCCATGCAGAAGACCCATCTTCCTATTATGGAATTTTCCCAAACCACACAAGGAGAGAGGAAGTCTATGAAGGAAAAGAGGACATCATTCAAGTTGCTGATTTGAGCGAAATGGTCTCAGCCAAAGGACATAGAAGAGAGATGTAAGAAAAGCCCTTAAGTGCAGCAGTGATGAAGCTTCTTCAAATCCTACATCGATGGCCAGTTTGTTATGGATATTGGTATGGATATCATCTGTTATGTCAATTTTTATGATAGTAAGTGTAGGGCTTTACAAGGATGTGGAAGGAGTACCTGCAAGTCTTTGGAAACAGAGGATTCCATTGGCTGAAGAAGTTGGAAAAGTAAAAATGAAATTTTGTAGATTAAGTCACACAATAACTGAAATAGAGATACAAAAGATGGAGTATGGGGGAGATATTCTTCCAATGAAAGATTCAGGGTGGCCCTATCAAATGGTCAGTATGCCCAAAAAGAAGACATATCAAATGAAGTGCAGTACATTTGGAGATTATGGAGGGCAAAGCATTTCAATTAGTCATCATATCAAGGCTCAAGGCCTATCATCAACACAAGTGAAGATTTTTGGATCACCTAGAACTTGCAAAATCTGTCCGGGTTGTACTTAGCCTTCTTATACCATATTTTTTGCTTAAGTTTTAGTAGTTTTTATCCATTTTCATGCTTGTTCCTTGAGTTTTTATGCAACTTAGAAGTCATTTCACAACCCTTTGAAAAAAAACCTCTCTCCCTCCTCTCTCTAATCTCTCTCTTCGCTCTCTCTTTGCTCTCTCTGTCCCCGCCCCCCACCTCCACCCCCTCCCCCCCCCAACCCCGACAAATCCCCCCCCTCTGCCCCCCACCCTGCATAGGATAAAATTTATCCTATGGTGGTTACCCCTTTTTTTTTAATTTTCTCGAAACATACTTTTGGCTCTAGATTGTGCCTCGGATGGCCGTTTTCTTCAAATTCGGGATCATTTTCATGTTCTTTGACCCTGGTAGACTCAATTTTTGCATTAGTTTTGCTCAAATCTAGACCTTAATTCTCTTTTCGGTGCACTTCCACATGTTTTATGCACATTTTTCATGTGTCTTTTATTTTTCATATGGTCCACATGGTCTAATTTCACTTTATTTTACCATATGTTTCTCAATTTTCCCTATGCACCCTTGGTAGATTTCATGTTTAATCATTTTGGCCATCTCCAAAGCCCCTAATCCTATTCCCTGCCCTCCCCTTATCCTTCTTCCCAGGCCCACCCTTACCCCTCCTTACCTTAACCTATCCCTCTCAGCCCTCTTAACCCTATCGGCCATCGATAAACTTTCCTCCTACCTTAAACTCTCCATCGTCTGCTCTTCCATGCACAAATTCCACTTTTGGTTCTTCTCTAATGCTTTTTCTTTACTGCTTATGGTGGGCTTGGTAGATGCTTAAGTGTCCTTTTTAAGATTTTGCAGCATAGGAATCAGGGTGACACCTCAGCTTAGAGTTTTGGCTATTAGCTCTCCGAGAGGGAGAGCCCATTAGGTGGTGGGCAACTCTTGATCCCATCAAAGTCAATATGGTCAAAGTCAATATGGTCAAAGTTAAAACAATCAAATTCAAAGTGGTCTACGATCAACATGGTCAAAGTCAAAGGGTTCAAAGTTCAGTTGTCAAGGTGCATAGTAGTGCACAATCAATTGTTCACAAAGGTAATGTTTTGCAAAAAGTTAGATGCAGGTTGCAAATTGTCTTTCTGTAATTTCTCTAAGGTTCAAAGTGTTTTTATAGTGTTTGGAAGGTTCAAGTGAACCCTCCATTACGTACACATTTGAAGAATTAAAAGGAAAAAAGTGAAGGTATGTGAAGAGGAAGCATACGCAAAAGTGAAAGTATAGCCCCCCAATTAAAATTTTTGTTTTCGGCTAAAGTCACTACAAGACAAAACAGGGATTCGTTGGCTGTCCACATTTGGAGACAATCTTGGGACATCAAAGTGAGCTCCAATATACTCTATCATTTAGGAGCCTATGTACGTGAACCAACACTCAACTCAAGGCATGCATTATTCTTGGTTAGACTAAGCAAGGTGAGGATAGTCTACACTAAGGGAGAGAAGAGCAAGAGACATATAGTGAGTGTGTGACACAGAGAAGCAAGTGCAAAGTGTGCATGAAGTGTGACTTAGGTGTGTGTAGAGGAGTGCTAGGAAGCTTAAGTGCAAGGTGTGCACAAGTGCAAGATCTTGGAGAAGGTGGAGGTCTAGTGCAAAGGAGGTCGGCAACATAAAGAACCTTGGGTATTTTGTAACTTTGTTTGATTGTGTACTCTTTGGGATTTCCCACAAAGAGCATTTGGCTTGTGTTATACATCAACATTATACTTTTCTCCTTATAATCAATCTATAGAAGCTTCCGATGTCTGGATCTTTCTTCTTATCCTTCTTCCTTCTCCCACAAACACTCAAGTTCCTTTCTGCACAAGAATCCCCCAACAAGTAGGGATGAAGAAATTTCTCCAAGAGAAATGCAACAGACTCACACCAAGGGACTATTTCCAAACCACTGAATCACAATGCAATGCTAATAGCCAACTCCCCTAGGAGGCCCGCACACTATATAGTCACCATAGAGAGACCCTCAACAGTGTGCTTGTAGCACCAGAATGTAGAAAGTAGTCCAGAAAATGGTGTTTCAACCTAATGCCAATGCAAAAAGGAAAAAAATGATGCCCTCTTGAATGCTAGACTATCTTTATATATACGCCGCCAGAAGGGGCCTTGCCGAATCTCAACATTCACTGAGTATGCGCCAAAGTGATTGCCCAAAAATGGAGGGGTAGGCAGAATATGGTTATGGCAGCCAATCTTAATTAAGTTTCTCAAATATAGCTTCTAACACCGCTAAGGCTTGGTAGCTATATTCTCTACATTAATTCTTGCTCTTATTGACAAAAAAAATGTGCTCATTTTACATGAACTTTTTCCATCATTCTTCCATCTTCAGAGATGTGATTCACTACTTCTAGAAGTAATAATTTATGCCATCACTAATTTCTGCCTTCATGACCAATGATTGAAAATATGGATAATGGACACAAATCTAAATCTTCAATTGATCATCTATGTTTACCCTCTTATATGCAAGCATGGATCATGCCATACTTAAAATAGAGAATCACCCCTGGAATGTCTTTTATACCCTTCTTCATCCAATCTAGCATCTCGAGCTCCATTCCATTTGGAAATCATGCTATTGAATCCTTAATGTATGCATACTTTGGCCTATTAAAGTCAAGAATCGAAGCACTTGAACCCAACTTTAGAACTCAATATATTTCTTCAAGCACCCTTGGAGTATCATAAACGTTGCGAAGACCATAGCCAACTGTTATAATATCAAATTCTTCATTTGCAAAGGGCAGATCCAACGCATCCCCCTGAAACCACCTCGTATAATCATAACAACCACCAATCTTTGGTTTCTGGCACTCATATTCAAAAAATCTAGCCATGCTACCAATCTTGGATCTACTCTAACAAACTCCCATCTACTTCTAAACTCGATGTTGACCAAGGCTGAAGAAGTCTGTGTTTGACAATTACATGCATCTATACTTCATGTTTGGCCTGCGGAGGAGATGACAGTGCACGCATTGTTGGGGGGGGGGGGGAAGCATGGGTCTTGCTACGGTTGCGAGAGTTGCGGGTGGTAGAGAGGTGCAACTACAGAGGGGTGTGGGGGTAGAGGGATACAGAGGGGTGGGGGGGAGGGGTTTGCAAAGGTGGGTAGGTGGGGAAAGAGAAAGAGGGAGAACGAGAAAGACGTGGAGGAGCATTGTGATATGGTGGGTGGGGGGAATTGGTGGGCTCGTGGGGCCGGGGGGAGGGAAGGCGGGGTGGGAGAGGGAGAGAAAGAGAGAGAGAGAGAGAGAGAGAGAGAGAGAGAGAGAGAGAGAGAGAGAGAGAGAGAGAGAGAGAGAGAGAGAGAGAGAGAGAGAGAGAGAGAGAGAGAGAGAGAGAGAGAGAGAGAGAGAGAGAGAGAGAGAGAGAGAGAGAGAGAGAGAGAGAGAGAGATAGAGAGAGAGAGAGTGAGAGAGAGAGAGATGCCTCTATCAATGCAATAAGAACACAGGCAGAATGACCAAATAGTAAGCACAATATTTGCCCAACCTTAGCAGAAAGTTGGGTTTTGAGTGATTTGAACAACAAAAAACACATCCGATCTAGAGGGAAAGAGAAAAAAATAGGGAGAAAACAATCTCTGATAATCACTCCATAACTGAGGAGCAATCATCATCAGGTTGATAGTTGTCTGCTATGCACACTAGCATCCATCCTTGAGCAGTAAGCACATTGATGCTACATCTATATGGAAAAGGGGAGGGATGGTGGAGGTGAGGCGGTGCAAGATGGAGGAATGGTGGAGGTGAGGGGGTGCGAGATGGAGGGATGTTGGAGGTGGGGGGGTGCAAGATGGAGGGATGGTGGAGGTGAGGGGGTGCACAATGGAGGGATGGTGAAAGTGAGGGGGTGAGGGATGGAGGGATGGTGGAGGTGAGGGGCTACGGGATTGAGAGATGGTGGAGATGAGGGGGTGTGGTCTGGATGGTGGAAGTGAGGGGGTGTGGAATGGAGGGATGTTGGAGGGGGTGAGGGATGGAGGGAGAATAAAACTCCAAATGTATGATGAAAACATCCCACACTTATTGACAAGAGCTTCCAAAACTCATCCAACATCCTCTGGACTTCCTAATCCTTGAATTCCCTACTCTACGTACTCCCACATAAAGTCTTTTCACCATCCCAATGCAACTACTCTTTTATTTGCTCAATGAAGTGTAAGAACTGAAATGAATTTAACAATGGTATCTACAATGAGTGCATTAGTTCTATCACAGAGAATCAAACTGAATTAGACTCTACCTTGGAAGTGTTATCTAGGGTTTCCTATGCTCATCAAAATCTTCTGGTTTGGTCCTTAAGAGTTGGCCATAAGTCCCTCTTTCTACTTCCATTCTCATGTCATCAAACCTCTTCAAAGCTGTAATGTCGATCTTTCTTATTCTCTTTCGAGCCACAGTTGCAATCTTCTTGGATGTTTCTACCTTTGCATTTGCATTCTTCCTTAGATAAGTAGGTGTACCTTGCAAATTATTCGTCATCCTCCAATGACCTTTTGCATCTTGATGGTGCTTCCTTCTTGGTTTTTCCTTCTTCCTAACCTCACTTCCATGAGAATTTGATCTTACCTTAGGAGTATGTTTTCCTTAAACCATAATCCTATTGCTTGGTGGCATGCTCAGTTGATAATCTTGTTTCTCTTCAAAAAACACATCCTTCAAGAGTGACTCTTCTTCATTGATAGCTGCAAGACTAGTACTTATCTCATGCTTTAGGATTGGCCCCATGATACATTTTGAAGATATTTCTAGAAAGAGATCCTCCTCAGGTATCACTAAATCATAGGGAGTAGTTTGGGGTGATTAGTCATGTTCTGTCTATGTAAAAACAACATCTAAATAATTATTGACTTTTGCTTGTTCACCTGGAGAAAGAAGTGCACTGATCCTATTTGGTAAAAAATGATGATAGAGGTCAAAGGGCTCACTTGGTGCTCTTTGCCTTTTTGGAGATACCTGCAAAAATTGGATTTGACTCCCTTGCTCTAGAGAAGGATTTGGTTCCTACAAGAATCCAAGTTGAACCCCTTGCTCGAGAGGAGGAGTTAGTTCCACTGGGAGAATAAAACCATTTTCGCCTAGGGAGGGTGGCTTGTTTACTTTGCCACTACCTGCAAGGTGCCCAACTTGAGCCTCATGATGCGTACTTGGGCCTCATTATGAGAGGTGCTCAATTTTTGCTCCTTCATCCAGTTTCGTGTAATCACATGTCTTACATTTTTCCTAAAAAATATCAGTCTTTTCCTCTTTCTCATCTCCTAATGTTGCTACTACAGAATCTTCATTTATCTCACGTATTTCCATTGTACAAAATTCTGCACTCCTCGTCATCCAATTTAATAGCGCATCATCTTCTTGAGGTAAAGAAGGCATTACCTGAGTGTCAACTATATACCCAGTAGCCTTGACCATGTCAGATCCTTCCTCCATATGTATCTATAGTTGATTGTTAGTGTTGGTTGAAATCCACAGCTTGTTTTTTCCCCAACCCTGCAATGCTTTTGCTTGCCTTTTCCAAGGTCTTCCCAAGAGTAGAGGGTAAGAAGTCTTTGTGGTAGGGCAAAAACAACAAAATCTAGAAGAAACTGACAACCCTGTACTATGATAAGTACCTTTTCAACAATGCGAAGTGGTGTAACCGGGTGTTGATAAGCCAATGTGATAGTGAAAGGTGCCGCTTCCTCAATATTTACCTCTTGAGAATTTTCCAAAGGGCGAGTTGGTTGGTCCTTCAGTGAAGTTCACATTGTTTCGTAAGCTTCTCCAATGGACACTCCCTCTCCAAAATTAGCCATCTTGCATTCTTCTCTTTCCTTGATTATCTGTTTCTCCCTTGCACATGTTGTTGTCACTTGCCTAGCCCTCGTCATCATAGGCTCAATGGATAATGAAACAACATAAGATTGTGGGGCCATACCTTCATCTTTTGGAGACACAACAAACATATGGATCAGAGTGGGGTGGTTGCAAGGACAATCCTTTGTGTAGTGATCCTTTTCCTCGGGACAATGTTGGCATGGGGGTGCACTCTATGGTAAGGAGCACCTGTTCTGCATATGGCCATACTCCCCACAATGATAACACATCAATGGTCTAGTGTATCTAGGTGTATTTTGTCGATTCTCCTCTCTGTTATGTATATTTGATGTACTAGCATAAAAAGTATTAGGAATCTGATTGTTGTCGAATCTGATTGTTGTCTCTCTGCTGGGATCCCTTTAAGTAATAACAGTCATGAGCCTCATGGCCCCTTTTACCACAAAATTGAGAGCTTACCCTAGGGGCAGTTCAAGTGAGAATGACCATTGTTGTTGCATGTGGTACACTAAAATTTCCTTCTAATGTCCTCAGATGTTCGCAATTCCTCCACTTCTCGATGAAGTTGGGCCACCAAATCTTTGTTCTTGCATGCGGGTGGCGAAACAATCTTCTCTTCATTTTGACTTCACTACATCTTTAGCTTATCTAAATCCCTTCTAAGTTGCTTGATCGGGTCTAGATTCCCTACATAATTTGCTTGAGTCCCTCCTTCAAAGTGCATCCTAGCCTCCTCTATGCAAGAGGCAGCTGCTACAAAGTCATTTAGAGTGGCATTGAGCCTGAGTGATTCTCAAAGCGTTTGTTGAGATGACCTAGGAAGTGCCTTTTCTATGCACTTTTTGACCAAGAAATCTCATGGTGCATGCGATAATTGGGAAACAAGTGCTCTAGTTTGAGTATGTAATTAATAAAATGATTCACTTGGGTGTAATGTGAGATTCTCTAGTTGATCTAGGGCTTGCTCTAAGGAGTTCGCTCGATCAGAATGTATGAGAGAATAAGGTCTTCAATGCTTCACAGGTGGTGAAATGCCCATCTACATAGTGGCTATACCATGCATCTGCAAGACCTTCTAATGTTAAGGGAATCGCACCAACATCACGTCCTCTCAGTTTTGAAGCCCACAATAGTGGCATAAGGAGATAAATCTCCTCACATGGTCTTTTGCATCCTCGTATGCTAATCCCTTAAAGGTAGACAGTTTAATGTTCAACCTTGAGAGTAGGTTGGACAGGTCCTCCATTGGCACTTGTGCTTCTTTTGAAGTATCTAAAGAGAAATCTAATGAATTTCTAGGATTCTCCTTTGAAAGTGGGGTTATAGCCAAATCAATAGACAAATTTAAGGGTTGAGTGGAGCTACGTTGGCTAGCCAAAGGTAAAGATGAATGCTTGAGGCTCCTTTTGTACAGGAAGAGGCTCCTTGTCTACTCGAGTGTGGGTCATGTACTGACTTGCTAGGTGCAAAAAGAAAGAATAATGCAAAAACAGGTATCTACTGTAGTAAGGAATTCACAAAGAAATACAAGGGTCCCACTGAGCGTGGCAAACTATAGAGGAGGTACTGAGGTATCCAGCTTTGGGCTAGATCCAAACCGTAAGGGAAAACAAGAAGTCACACTTCCATTACATCTTCTACTCAAGGGAGGTTCTCCTTAGGGAAGTATACCCTGTAACATTTCTATGTGCATGTACTCTCACTGACAAAAAGATAATGACAATTGCACAATCACAGAGGAAGAAAATCACAATGCTCATATGAGAGAGAACCCCAATTTCTTAGCTCACTAAATGAAGTCAAGAGTGCTACAAATGAGTGATACAATGGGCTAGCATGTCACTCCTGAAATTGGACAAAATCAACACAAGAAGTATCAATCATCAAGAGAATATAGTAGGGATGAAGAACTTTCTCCCAGAGAAATGCAAGAGACTCACACCAAGGGACTATTTCCAAACCACTCAATCACACTACAATGCTAATAGGCAACTCCACTGGGAGGCCCATGCTTTGTATACTCACCATAAAGAGACCCCCGATAGTGTGCTTGTAGCACCATAATGCAGAAACTAGTCCAAAAAATGGTGTTTGAACCTATGTGCCAAAAGAAAAAAATGATGCCCTCGTGAATGCTACACTCTACTTATGTAGACTCCAAGAGGCCTCAAGGGGCCTTGCCGAATCCCTACGTTCACTGAGTATGCACCAAAGTGATTGCCCAAAAGTGGAGGGATAGGCCAAATATGGTTCTGGCAGCCAAACCTTAATTAACTTTCTCAAATATAGCTTCTGACACTACCAAGGCTTGGTAGCTATATTCCCTGCATTAACTCTTGCTCTTACTAAAAAAAATATGCTCACTTTACGTCAATTCCACTTTTTCCATCCTTCTTCCATCTTCAGAGATGTGATTGATTGCTTCTAGAAGTATCATTTTACACCATTATTAATTTCTACCTTTATGACCAATGATTGAAAATATGGATAATGGCAGCAAATCTGAATCTTCAATTGGTCATTTGTGTTCACCCTCTTACATGCAAGCATGGATCATTCCATACTTAAAATAGATAATGATCCCTGAAATGTCTTTTATACCCTTCTTCATCCAATCTAGCATCTCCGGATCCAATTCATTTGGAAATTGAGCTACTGAGTCCTTAAGGTATGCATACTTTGGCATGTTAAAGTCAAGAATCAAAGAACTTGAACTTAGCTTTAGAACTCGATACATTTCCTCAAGCACCCTTAGAGTGTCATAAATGTTGCAAAGACCATCGCCACTGTTATAGCATCAAATTCTTCAGTTGCAAAAGGTAGATCCAATGCATCCCCTTGAAGCCACATGATATGGTTATAGAAACCACCAATCTTTGCTTTCTGGCACTTAGATTGGCAAAATATAGTCATGTTACTAGTCTTGGATCTACTCCAATGAACTCCCAACTGCTTCCAAACTCGGTGTTGACCAAGGCTGAGCAAGTCCGTGTTTGGAAATTACGTGCACCTGTACTTCATGTTTGGCCTGCGAAGGAGATGACAACGCATGGGCTGTGGGGGGGGGGAGAGCATGGGTCTGGCTACGATTGCAGAAGCTGTGGGTGGTGGAGAGATTTGGCTGCATAGGTGTGCAGTGTTAGAGGTCTACTGAGAGGTGGGTAGGGGGTTCGTAGAGGTGGGTAGGTGGGGAAAGAGAGAGAGAGAGAGAGGGAGAGTGAGAAAGATGCGGAGGAGCACTACGATATGGCGGATGGGGGGAATTGTTGGGATTGTGGGGCCACGAGGGGAGGGAAGGTGGGGTGAGGATATATATATATATATATATATATATATATATATATATATATATATATATATATATATATATATATATATATATATATATATATATATATATATATAGAGAGAGAGAGAGAGAGAGAGAGAGAGAGAGGGGGGGAGGGGGGAGGGAGGGAGGGAGGGAGGGAGAGAGAGAGAGAGAGAGAGAGAGAGAGAGAGAGAGAGAGAGAGAGAGAGAGAGAGAGAGAGAGAGAGAGAATATATATATATATATATATATATATATATCTATCTCTCTCTCTCTCTCTCTCTCTCTCTCTCTCTCTCTATATATATATATATATATATATATATATATATATATATATATATATATATATATATATATATATATATATATATATATATATATATATATATATATATATATGTATATGTATATGTATATATGTGTGTGTGTGTGTGTGTGCAGACTGCATACTCTTGCATGACAAAGATAGTGGGGAGAGAGAGAGAGAGAGAGGGAGAGAGAGAGAGAGAGAGAGAGAGAGAGAGAGAGAGAGAGAGAGAGAGAGAGAGAGAGAGAGAGAGAATAGCCTCCATCAATACAATACAAACATAGGCAGAATGACCAAATAGTAAGCATGATTGCTTGTCCAACCTCAACATAGAGTCAGGTTTCAAGTGATTTGAACAACGAAAAAGAGATCTGATCTAGAGGGAGAGAGAGAGAGAAATATAAAACAATCCCTCATAATCACTCCATAATTAAGCAGCAATCATCATCGGGCTGATAGTTGTCTGCTACACACACTAACATCCATCCGTGAGCAGTAAGCACATTGGTGCTACATCTATGAGGAAAAGGAGGGATGGTGGAGGTGAGGGGATGTAGGATGGAGGAATGGTGGAGGTGAGGGGGTGCAAGGTGGAGGGATGGTGGAGGGTGGGGTGCAGGATGGAGGGATGGTGGAGTTGAGGGGGTGGAGGATGGTGGAAGTGAGGGGGTGAGGGATGGAGGGATGGTGGAGGTGAGGGGTTATGCGATCGAGAGATGGTGGAGGTGAGGGGTGTGGGATAGCGGGATGGTGGTGGTGAGGCAATGTGGAATGGAGGGATGGTGGAGGGGGTGAGGGATGGAGGGATGGTGGAGGTGAGGGGGTGTGGAATGGAGGAGCAGTGGAGGTGAGGGCATGTGGAATGGATGGATGGTGGATGTGAGGGAGTGCAGGATGGAGGAATGGTGAAGGTGAGGGGGTCACAGATGGAGGGATGGTGGAGGTGAGGGGGTGCGGGATCGAGGAATGGTGAAGGTGAGGATGTGTGGGATAGAGGAATGGCGAAGATGAGGGGGTGCGGGATGGTAGAAGAGTAGAAGTGAGGGATGGTAGAAGAGAGACGGAGGAACCAAGGGCTGATGAATTGGGGGAAGAGAGAAAGAGAGGATGGTCAATTTCCACTACTAGTCATCTTACATAGCCATCCAGATGGAGCAAAGATCGGTTTCGACTCCTCATGACATTCTTGAAATTTTCATAGAATAAATCTCTGAACGTACGACAAAAACTTCCCAAGCTTATTGACAAGAGCTTCCAAAACTCATGTAACATCCTCTAGAATTCCTAATCCTTGGATTCCCTACTCTACAGTAGCTTAGGGTTGGAGTGTGACATATAACATGATGATAGTGTAATATACATCACGAATGGTTTGGAGTTTAAAAGAATAATGGCAGTTGTATATGAATCTTACTTGTGATTTCTTCACTTAAAATGGGCATGAGCATAAATTTTACATATAAAGTGAAATATTTATTCTTATATGATCTTTCTTTTTCACAATGAGTTTGATGAGAGAGACAAAAAGTACGTACTTAGTTCACTAGAGACCGAATTTGACATTGGATTGTCTCACAAGCAGTGCTTGAAGGAGATGTAGATACTTATGTCACATCATCATCACACACACACACATACATACATACATATGTGTGTGCGAATATATATATATATATATATATATATATATATATATATATATATATATATATATATATATATATATATATATATATATATATATATATATATATATATATATATATATATATATATATATATATATATATATATATATATATATATATATATATGTGTATATATATATACGGGCTATAGGGTATAGTAGAGGACAAATGCAAAGAGAAAAAGATAGAGATATAGGGAGAGATAGATAGATAGATAGATAGATAGATAGATAGATAGATAGATAGATAGATAGATAGATAGATAGATAGATAGATAGATAGATAGATAGATAGATAGATAGATAGATAGATAGAGAGAGAGAGAGAGAGAAGCATGTTCTAGGTGGATAATTCTCAAGAAACAAAGTTGAGAGATGGAGAGGTACTAATGTATTATTTTATGAATGATCCAACATGATTTATTGTTCTTCTATTTTTCATTATTTATTAGAGTATTATTATATAAAATATTGGTTATTTTATTAGTTTAATTATCCATTCATTCGTGCAGTATTTGTTTAATATTTTGTTTTGCACTCTTATTTTTCCACTCTTGTTTTCTTCAAAAAGTTTCTCTTGAATTTCAATTGGTAACATATTGTTGTGGTCATCAGGTTTCTTTGTTTCATATCTTTTCCCTTTGAGTTTCTTTCCAGTACTTTTATATGGTTTTGGTTTAGTTTTTGTTTGTTCAAAATATTCCTTCATTCTACTTCTTCCTAAATTTAAATGTAAAGGTGAATGGTCTTGGTTAGTGCAAAGTTTATATCATTTTCAGTTACCACTTTATGTCTACAAGTGCATTTTCATATGCCCAAGAATCACAAAACATGTGACCAAACTATCACACCAAAAACATCCTATAGATCGCTTCTAAAACCTATTTGATTTTATAGGTGTAATCCTATGGATGGATCCTCTATGCTGAAATGAATGTTTTTTAATGAAAGTATGCAGAGAAACCTTGGACTCTTACCTCACTCTTACCTCATGATGACGATCACATTTCAATGAATGTAGTTATTTTCATTGGTTGGTAAAAAGTTGAAACATGTTTTTCAATTTTGAAACTTCATGATCCTTTACCTCATTCACATTTTTAAGGTTAATTCCTGCTATTTTCATATTTTTAGAGATTGCATTTATGGTTTGAGTTAAGGATAAGGTGATTCCACAATTTTAATGTTTTGCTATGGTAATTAAACTCATCTAAACAATATGTTTTGATTAACTCAACCTTGAAATCCTTTCAAACCATGTTTTTATGATCTTAAACAGTCTTAGAAATTGATCCCTCTTCAATTCTTCTAAAATATGTGCTCATCATATGTTCAGGTAAACTATAAAGGTGTGCATTTTTCTTAAGAAACATCTATATATTCATTGATGTCTATATTGATGAGTTTTCATTTCCCATTGAACTTCTTTAGATGCTTTCTTTACCATGTTCATGTTGTGAAATATATCTTCCATTGTCATTTGTCCCTTCGTATCGATCACTAACTTATCTTTTGTGTTAAATGCAACAAGTGGTCAATTCTTACTGGCATACACACAAAGATAGAATGGCTTTATGATAATTTTTGGATGGTGTTAAATGCAAGTATGTTGTGGAAAATTTGAAAATCTTCTTTTGCTTTGAAGTTCTTAACAATACACAAATTCAAGAAATTAGAAAAAAACTGTGTTAGTCATTTTTGAAATGCACAAACGCACATTTATGTTGGAGCTAGATGTTTGTGGAAGCACGCGAACAACACAAGGAAGAAGAAGAAGCTTGGAGCACAACACAAAATACTGGATGTATTACTAGAGAATGTACAAAGATAAGTAACGAGTTAGGGCTATAGGCATATATACAAGCCAGGGGAAAGAAACCTCCTAAAGAGGGAAAAAAGTGCCTCGGTGGTCCTAGAGTGTTCACACACATCACTGCCTAAATATATCAACAAATACCCCCTGCGAGTGATGCGGTGAACAAGGAGCTGGCACTCATGTATAAGGAAGTGCCAAGCTATGTGGAAATCACTCCAAAAAAGGAAGTAAGCCCAAAGCTTTGCGAAAATCTTCAAACTTCTCTCGAGGAAAAGCCTTTGTGAAAAGGTCTGCAATGTTCTCCTGCATGGACACATATGCCAAGCTGATCTCTCCAGCAGAGAACCTCTCCCTGACATAGTGATAATGCACCTCAATGTGCTTAGTGTGAGCATGGAACACAAGGTTCCTTGCAATTGCCAATGCGCTCTGACTATTAGTGAAGATGGTGGTGGTAGAAGACTAACCAACATCCAAATCATCCATAAGGCATTTGAGCCACACACACTCAAAAATCGCTATGAAAGCTACCCTATAATCAGCCTCACAACTGGTAGTGACCACAGTATGCTGCTTCTTGCTCAGCCAGGATATGCATGAGCTACCAAGCATGAAGCAAAAACCACTGGTGGACACATGAGTGTCATAGCAATCAGCCCACTCAGAGTTAGAAAAAGCATGCAAATCTGGCGGTAGTGATTCCCCCTTGGGATAAAATAACCCAAGTAGCCGGGTACCACTCAAGTAGCAAAAGATGCGCTTAACCAACTGCCAATGCTGACACCTGGGCAATGCATAAACCTGCTTATCTGTGAGACAGCAAACTGAATATCTCATCGAGTAATGCATAAGTAAATCAAGCATCCAAGAGCCTATTGATAGAGAACAACATCAAATGCATCTCCAACATCATGAAGTCTCAATCGTAAACCTATATCCATAGGAGTGGCAATAGGTTTAGAATCTTCAAGGCCAAAATGCTGCAATAATGTGTCACTATAATTTTTTTGACACAAAACCATTCCACCATCAACGTGCATAAATTGAATGCCCAAATAGTGATGAAAACGCCCCAAATCAGACATCTTAAATGAGGCATGCAAATTAGCCTTAAAATTAGCAATATGCTTCTCATGAGGACCAGTGAGCAGCATGTCATCAACATAAACCACAATGATCAGAAGTACATCATTAGCATGCTTAACAAATAAGGTGCTTTTAGTTGGACTGTTCTCAAAACCATGTGCAATCAGATAGGCATGTATCTTTTCATACCAAGCATGTGGTGCTTGCTTTAAACCATATAATGCCTTCTTTAACCTGCACACCTGGTTCTCATTCCCTTTTTGTACAAAACCATGGGGCTGAAAAACATACACTCTTCATGCAAGTCACCATTTAGAAATGTTGTTTTGATATCCAACTGATGTACATTCCAACCATGATGAGCTGCAAGTGCACAAGTGCTATGAAGATTAGTCATTCGACAAGTAGGTGCAAAGTTCTCATCAGAATCAATGCCTCTTTCCTGCGCATAACCCTTTGCAACAAGCCTAGCCTTATACCTATCAACTGCTCCATCAGGTTTACGCTTCAGCTTGTATACCCACTTTGTGCCAATGGCCTTCTTGCCAGGAGGCAAGTCACATAAAGACCAAGTACCATTCTTCATTATAGCATCATATTCAGATTGCATTGCAGCCATCCAATGTTCAAAATTTTGTGCTTCATCAAACAAAACAGGTTCAGTCTCATCACAGAGACTGGAGGCGGCCATAACATAGCATGTGTTGGCAATATCCAGAGGCATAGGCGATGCGGAAGCATGTGAAGACAGAGCATAAAGAAGAAGCAGGGAGCCAGTTGGATCATTCTTTTCAAACAAATATGTTTTATATTACTTTTTCAAACACTCACCAGTGATTCTCATCACTTTTGTACCATATGTAACATAGAACAATCACTTTTGTAATTCGTAGATCCATTTTGTGCAAGCCGAGGAGTCCTCGAGCTTGAGGATCTTAGGTAGAATGAGCATACCAATTTTGGCTATTTTTAGACACCATTTACCCTTTCAAAGAGCACCTAGAATCTATTTTTTAACTATCCCGGTCACTAGATGTGAAACCGGTCAAAACTAGTCTAGAATCTATAAAAAGAGCTAGAGAGCTCATTTTTGAGGTTAGCTTGTTTGAGTAGAGAAGAGCTTAGAGCTATTTTGAGCTTGTAAGAGTGTTTTTGAGTAATAGAGTTGATTTCCTACCTTCCATTGTGTCTTGCTTGTCTCTTCATTGTGTGTGTGTATGTGTGTGTGCATCTCTATGCTTCTCACCTTCAATCTCACTTCATCTCATATTCACGATCTTCATATCACTCCTATCTCTTCGTGGATTGACATTAAGGAGGTGGAGCTTCTTAACGTGGTTCTCACCATTGTGCTAGAGCAACACCAAATTTGGCGCCGTTGTCGGGGAACGAGTCTAGGACAAATGTGTGATGGTAAGAGTATAGCAAGAAGTGGCATTGGAAGGTAAAACTTTCAGTTTTTGTTGTTGTTCTTACTTAGTTTTTAGTGTTTTTCATCTCCCCTACACTCCTCCTTCACCAACCCATCATCATCTTCCACTTCAAAAATTTCAGAAAATTCACCATATCCACCCATTCTCCTCATTTCCCCTCATTTGTGCATGCGAGAGAGAGAGAGCTTTTGTGACTGCATGTACTTGTGTGTTTTTGAGTTTTCTTGCAGATTCAGAGCTCCAGTGCATCAGGAAAGCTTCCAAAAGGTAAAAAACTACTTTCTGTCAGATTTCTGTCGTGTGTGTTAGACCATCACGATGGTCTGCCAACTTCGACATTTTTGGTAAGCGAGTTCTCCAAGAGGTAGGTGACACAAGCGCATACAGAATCCACACTTGCATTTGAAAAATTCACATTTTGGTGGACCATCACGATTGGCTCAGACCATCGCGATTGTGTCACACCATTGCGATTGGCTCACGCCATCGCGACGCCTCGACCAGACCATCGCGACGGTCTCACGCCATCGTGATGGTTCAATTGAACCATCACAATGGTCCTTGACCATCGCGACGATCCCATCGACCCCATGCCATCGCGATTGGCTCATGCCATTGTGTCGATGCTGCCATGTGGCAAGCTAGACCATCGCGACGATACCCTCAGACCATCGCGACACCTTGAAATTCGAACCATCGCGATTGGCTCAAGCCATCATGCCTCGTGACCATCGCGATGGGATCATGCCATCACAATTATCGCATTGACCATTGATCGATGCCATCACGATTGCTCGTCGATTAGACCATCGCGACGGTTCATTCACGCCATCGCGATTGTTCACTTCAGACCATCACGGCAGTTCGCGCCTTCGGACCATCCGATTGTGCCACGCCATCACGACGGTCCCAGACCATCGCGATTGTCCCAGACCATCACGATTGTCCGAGACCATCACGATTGTCCCAGACCATCACGATTGTCCACCCCAAACGCAATTTTTAGGGTTTGATTTTTTGGGCAAATTTGGGGCTATTTTTTGAAAATTTTTAGGTGATTGCACTCATAGGAGACCCCTTAGCTCATATTTGAGGAAAAAACCTGTTGGTCAGTTTTTACCCCCGAGGGCCTAAATGCTCATATCTTTTTCATCCAAAGTCCGTTTTTTGAGCTTCATAGCCGGTTAGAAAGCTCTTTATGAGTACTACGTGACCTCAAATGTTTTTTCAAAAAGAAGACGTTGATTTTTAGAGAGGATAATTTGAGGTTAACTATTGTTCGTACTAGAAAGCCAGGGGGCACTAAAATTTTGGCCATAAGAGGAAGGACTTAAAGAAGTATATATATCAAAGTGCTTGAACATCTAAATAAAAATTGGTCTAAACATTGGCTTTTTACAGGTCTAGAAAGGACAATCAAGGGCAACCAAGGCAAGGCAGTGAAGAACGCAGGGCTTGGGTAGTGCAACTTCTTGGGCATCAGAGCACTCAAAGCAGCTAACTTGAGGTTGGAAGATTACTAAACCCCCTCAGTCAATTATTAGCTTAGGCTAAACGATAGCATTGTGGATTAGATTAAAGATGATAGGAACGATCAAGATCAAGAAACTTAATTTTTCAAGTCTAAGACTAAGGATAAGAGTGTGCGATACGAGAACCTAAAGGAAAGGACATAATTCTGACGGAATGAGCACTCAAAAATATAACGGAAAGTCGATTCCTGACGCTTACAAAAAGATAAGACAAGAATCTAAAGGAATTTAAAAAGAATCAAGCAAAACAGAACAAAGAACGATTGACGATCAGAGAGTACCGCAAAGAAAATTCATGAACCTTAGATCGGGCAAGCATATAGGTAAGTCAGATCGACGAAGCCTTAGATCATCAGAAGCAAGCATAGGAAGTACTACACGTTCGTGGGCACAACAATTGAATAATAGTTATCCCTACGAGTTGAGTTCAGATACAAGTGAATCGGAAATGGCTTTTAGCACGGAAAGACCAGAAGGAGGGTCAAACATATCATATTTAGAAAGACTAGAAGGACCCTATAGAACTCAGTTAGAATTTCTCCAAACCAACTGCTTAGGTGCTCACATCTATGAGGATGGTTTGCGAAGACAAGTGGTGCAAATGCACAACCCTGATCAACCCATTGGATTGGAGCGTCCAGTGGCGAAATTTGAGAGAGATGCGTACATAGACAAGGAAGGAACGATGTACATCTTAAGTATTCAGACAAGTAATACCAATGATTTTGGCATAATTCAGTTAGAGACGGAAGCGAGAGCCCAAGGAAAAGAACCATTAGAAGAACCTAGGACACCTAGAGGGAAATCTAAACTGACAAGAGTACTAATCCCAGAGTGGATCCCTCAGGACAATAGAAGCATAGAGTTGTTTATGAATAAAGAGACAGATGAAGCATTTTGGAGGTATAGAATGGAACAACCTAGTGAGGTAGGCTCCATCATGGTTTACGAGTTCAAGGACCCGGATACACCTGGAAAGGTTGTATACCTGGATGAAACTTCAAAAAGAGTATTTGTGGTACCAGAACACGCAAGAAATACCTACACATGGAGAGGCGAGCTAGTATTCCCTCCATCACGAGAAAATGTAAACACAAGCCATCAGGGAGCTGGAACATCCTCAGCCCATGGTGATCAAAGAGAGAAAAACAAAGAGAGATCTGAAGTAAGTTTCAATCATCCCATAGGGAGAGATAGAACCACCATAGACATGGACAGAGTGGATAGACAAAGAGAACCTAGAATACCAAGTGGTAGAGATGATTTTCCTCTACCTAGACCACGTGAACACGCAAGAATATTAAGACCCACTCAGTTAGTAAAATCCATGAAAAACTACTTTGATGGGACAGGAGATCCCTATGACCATGTTGCGGAATTTAAGCAAGTGCTACGAGCAGAACAAGTAGAAGACATGTTCACGCAATACAATGCATTTGGAATAACGTTAAAAAATACCGCTTTAACTTGGTTTCAACCATTGCAACAAAGGCAATTTAGAGATATCCATCACTTTTTAGAGTCATTCATCACGGAATTCTCTAAAAGTGGAATCTGACATGGTACGTCTTCATTGATTCATAGTTTCAAACAGACCCCTCAAGAAACAGTTAGACTGGCAGGACGTAGGTTTAGACAATATGTTGAAAGATGTCCAATGCAAGAGTTACCCTCACAGGCCAAGCAAGTGTCATTGTTTTTAGATGGCTTGTTGAGCTCTAAACTATGCTCCTCTGTATACTTGAAGGAACCCAGAACGTTAGAACAATGTGTAAGAATTTGTATAGACATTGAGGACAACTTAGGAGATGAGTTGGAACTCTCAAAGGTATATAAGGACTCAGATTGTTCCTCTCTAGCATCTTCAAAACTTTCTAGCTCGATAGAGGACCTAGCACAAAAAGTGGCCCAGAAACTAGGAGTTTCTAGTAAACAGATGCCTAGGTTGACAACAAACAAGCATTCTTACACCTGTGGTGGTGATCATATGGCAAATGTGTGTCCCAATGCAACACAATCGCAAGCCAACCCTAGTGGCCAGTATTGTATGATTGAGAGACGATACACGAATCATACGGCTCAAGATTGCCCATACAACAAACAAGTAGTGAGACAGAACTACCCGCAGGCATACATGCAACCAAGTAGGTATCAAGGCCAATATAATACTCACCCTCATTACTATAGGCCTCCTCAGAACTATCCTTATCAGGCTCAATAGAGACCTCAGCCTGTCTTAGCTCAGTAGCCACCCCCACCAGCGAATGTCATCTCAGTTAAATATGCTGCTGCAGAAGAAAACCTCAATAGGGCTTTAGTGCCTTCATCACCCTTGATCACGGAGAGCGACCTAAACTCTAACAGTTTTGACTCTACTCATGTAGATAGTCCACCCGCGTATTACACAGAGTCACCAGAACATGTGGAGACATATCAATATGATAGTCCACCATTGGAACCTAGTTGGGAGCCCCACTACGCTAATGTGATGTACACAAACCCAATCCATGGCCCCAATTGAGACAACAAAGACCACATGGCCCTAGAGGACCATGCTTTAGGTGCCAAGGAGATCATTTCATAAAGGATTTCCCACATCCTCCAATAGCAGGACAATCACAATACTATAACATTCAAGGCTTTTGTGCCGATTGTGGTAAAGAGCATATCGTCAAAGATTGTCCTAAGAACCCTGCTAATGCCTTATGTGACACCGATCAACGTGATAGGTATTCTGCACAACGCAAATGATCCAACCCTACATATGTGCCTATCTAAGCTATAGCAAGACCCCAGGTGCTCTTACAAAATCAATAGCTTAATGAGGAAAAAATAGCTGGAACTAGTGAAGTTGGAGAATCTAGCAGTAAAAAGACGAAATCATGGAAAGAGTCTAGAGAAAGAATTAAGAGAAAACGGAGTAAAAAGATAACTGAGTTGGAAGGAAGTTTGAAGGAATCGAGAGCCAAGATCCTAGAATTGACTTCACAAGAATTGAATAAGGAGAACCCACCTCAAAGATCAGGATCAGTTTTAGCAAAACCCATACCAAAAAACCTAGACATGATGTTTCGTGCGTATCAAGAAAGATTAAAAGAAGGACCTCAAATAGCTGAAATGAGTAAGAACTACCCTCGAGCAGACTTAGAAATTGAGAGGACTAAACTTTGCATGAAGATGGTAGGATTAGCACAAGCTATGTTTGAAGCCTCTAGATATCTAAATTGGAATAAACTGGCAAAACCGGAATTACACTTTCAAGGACTACTGGAGAGGCTAGAATACTTGATCGATAGCAAGGAGAAAAAGAATCAGCATAGGAACCCTATTGCCTTAGAGACACAAGAGAGAAATGCTCCATCCCTGTCTCAAGTATCAAATACAGAGGGTGAAGACAACCTGTCTTCCATACATAAATACTCACATGAATTTCTAAGAGAAATCCAAGAAGAGAAGTGGAGAAAGGAACGAGGAACCCGTCCACCTATTCAGGAAATAGAATCATGACTTGCAGGAACAATTTCCCCAAGACATTCCTCTATCTACGATGATGTAGAGGAAGAACAACTGAGTGAACACACAGGTTTTGAATCTAATTCTTTGCAAGAATTACCTCAGTTCACAGGACCTTGGGAAGCTAAGTCTATTAGTATGAGAGCACCCACTATAATAGTGAGGAATGAAGAATCAGTAATCCCTAGAAACACGGAAGTGGTAAAGAACACCAAAGTACAGTGTCACCTCACTTTAGAGGAATTGTTAAAGATTAAACCAGACTTGTGGAAGCATGTAGCAAATCAATTCCCTGAGTTTGCTACTACTCCCTCTCAGATAGAATCACACAAGAAGGTATCAAAAATACCAGTAGAAAGGATCGAAGATGTAAGCGAAGGAGAGGAAGGTAACACTTATTTTCCAATAACCCATCAGGGCTACACCACTAAAGCCATCTTAGATTCAGGAGCTGGAGTAGCCATCGCTACCAATGCTTTATGGAAACGTTGGGGTAAGCCAACATTGAGACCTACCAGGATGAAATTTGTGATTTTGCGAAAAATCATGCTTACGAGATGATTTTAGGAAGACCATTCATGCGTCAATTACAAATTGTACAAGATTGGGGAACTAATTCATTGTACTTGCAACATTTAGGAGTGACTACTAAAGTCAATCTTAAAGACTATTCACATCGAAATGTACCCCCAATACAATCGAATACCATCCATAAGACACAGGTAGAAACGGAATCAGTACACTCATTAGAGTCAGACCCCTCATGGTTGCATGAGGACACTCATTTATGGATGTGTAAAGTAGCAAAATGAGAGGAAGAACGGTTAGAAGCCAGGACCTTAGGTTCAGAACAACATCCACGAACCCTTCAAGACCCAGCTTATGCACCTATAGTATTTCCAGATGAAGAATTCGAACCCCAACTTTCTTGATGGATTCTCAGGCTATAATCAAGTAGCCATTGCTCTAGAAGATCAACACAAGACGACTTTTGCCACAGAATGGGGCATATTTGCATTTTGTGTGATGCCATTTGGGCTCACAAATGCACCCGCAACTTTCCAGCGACTCATGTGTCATGTTTACAAGGAATTCTTACGCAAGAATTTGGAAGTCTATGTCGATGATTTATGTGCGCACTCGAATCTAAGACAGACATATATCCCAGAGTTAAGATAAGTATTTGACAAATGTCGAGAATATTAGGTTTGCCTAAACCCAAAAAAAATGTGTTTTCATGGTCAGACAAGGCAAAATTCTAGGACACATTGTGTCAAATAACGGAATCTCTACGGATGAAGAAAAAGTGAAGGTAATTGCCGATCTACCTAGACCAACCAATGTAAAGGAAGTTCAGGCATTTATGGGTCATTGTGGTTATTATAGATGATTCATACACATGTATGCAATCATAGCCAACCCTCAGACCTAAGAAGTCTGTCTTCATGCTCCCTAGGTACTGTGTTTTTTGTGTATTTTTCTCTCTCTGTGCAGAGTACCGTGTGCGGCCTCAAGAACCCAATTTTCTAATCCGAGCATATGATCGTGAAGCTCTCAAGAAGGAGAGTGCACTGTGGTGCATCGATGTGGAAACCCTTCACTGGTATTAGAGTAGTTCGATGCAAAAATCTTTGTTCCTTTTGTGCGAGCGAAGTGAGCCCCCCTACAAGGCCTCCTCCAAGGCTTACGACTAAGGCGGCGACCAAGGCATAGACCTTGGCATACCTTGTCATCCGAGTCATCAAAGTCACCATTGGCACCGTTGGCTGCGCGCGAGGGAGGACCTCAACGATCGAGGAAGATAGAGGCTCCCGATACTTCCCAGGAGGTCACCCCCTAGAGCTCGCTTAATCATGGCAATCTCTTGCCACTAAGCTACACTCTTGTGGTGTCTGAAGAAGGGGAAATACTAAGGTTGACATTACCTTGAACATGTTTTGGTCCCTCAAAGCTTCCTTCTTTGCTTTCAAAGCCTATTTTTGAAGCATTTTTGGGTGTCTTTTGGAGCCATTTTGGAGTACTTCCGCACACAGTTCTCTTCACACAGTTCTTTGTACTTCTTCAACAATAAATATCAACCTTTGGGGCTGCGTTCTCAGCCACACTCATAAAACTACATGTTTCTTGAAAGGTTTCAGTTTTGGTGGGAGCAGCTCCTGCAAATTTATGCAGGTTTTTTGAGCTTAAAACATCAGAGTTGACAGACACTTGCAGGTGTTACTGGCTAGTTTTTGGGTTGTGTATTCAGCTTTTAGTGTCATTTTACTGCATATACTGAGCACATACACACCATGTATGCTTCTGTGGATATCACTTATGTACGTCCATGTGGTTCTTTGCATAAAGCCTTTTACGTTTGATAAAGAGGATCGGGATGAGGTTTTCTTAACTGGGAGACACCCAGATGTTGGGGTCTCCTCAGTGATGCAAGTGGAAGACTTACTCAGCCTCGCCATAGGAGATGTATGATAGTTGTTCATAGGTGCTTGATAAGCCTAGTTGGCTTCTGTTGGATAACTGATTATATGCAGTGGAGTCAGTGATTCACTATGCAGGAAAACATGTCAGTACTTGCAGTTTTATGATACTTTGACACTGGTCATATGCTCATTTTGTAGAGGATACTCTGGCAAAATGTTTCTAGATTTCTAGTTTTTTCAACTATACAGTGGTTGATTTACTCCTTGATACACTTATTCATTGGTGTTTGGACTCTTCTAGCTCCATTTTCATTCTATTCAGTTCTCTACCATCATGGCATCAGAGGTATCCGGTGGATCAGGGTCTAGTGCCAGTGTTCCGAGAAGGAGCTATAACTTGTAGGGCAAAGACCATTTTGAGATCCGAAAATTTGATGGCACAAACTTTACTTTATGGAGGAATCAGATTAAAGATGTGCTGATTCAAAGGAGGCAATGGAAGCCAATAAATGGGATTTCAAAGAAGCCTATTGACATGGATGAAGATGATTGTGATGAGTTAGATGAAATGGCTAGGTCTACCATTTGCTTGCACCTGGTAGATAATGTTTACTTTACAATATTAGACTGTGAAAGTGCAGAGGAGCTTTGGAAGAAGTTATGCAATACATATGAAAAAGAGACGGCATCAAATAAAGTGTATCTGATGAGAAAATTATATGACCTTCGCATGAAGGACATAGATAGTGTTGCTGCTCATCTAAATGAGTTTGATGCTACATTCTCCCAATTATAAGCTCAAAAAATGGATATGGATAATGAGATGAAAGCAATATTGTTGTTATGCACCCTACCATCATCATGGGATATGTTTTGCATAGCTATTAGCAATAGTGCACCTAGTGGTAAACTCATCTATGATGACATATGTGGAGCACTCTTGAGTGAGGAGATTCGTAGGAAATCTATGGTTGGCACTCAGAGTGGAGATGTATATAATGTTTGTGATTCTTACCAAGGAAAGAATAAGCAACGTGGCAGGAGCAAGAACAAGGGAAAGAATGGTCAACAGAATAAGAGTAGAAGTAAATCAAGGAAGAGCGATATGGAATTCCATTATTGTCATAAGAAAGGACATATGAAGAAAGATTGTTATGCATTAAAGAATGCTAAAGGTAAAGGATAAAATGTTGATGGGCATGGTAAACAGTTACCTGCACCATCTACTTCGACTGTGAAGATTGAAGAAATTAATGCTATTTCTAATGATGTTGATGTGTTGACACTTGATAGTACTATGCCAAGTGAGGCACTTATGGCTGATTCTCTTTCCCACACGTGGCTGCTAGATTCTGGTGCTTCATTCCATGTGACACCACACAAAGAATCGTTCTCTAATTATGAAGCAAAGTCTCTTGGTACCGTGAGACTTGGTGACTCTTACCAGTGTCATATTGTGGGGATTGGAGATGTGGTTGTAGAGTTCATTGATGGTTCAAAATTTACTATGCATAATGTGTGCCATGTACCTCAGTTATCACACAGTTTGATGTCAGTTGGTCAACTTGATGACTTTGGTTACAAGCTGCTCTTCTATGCTCAGTCCTTTCGTGTATCAAAGGGCAATATGGTTATTGCAAAAGGAAGCAAAGTTGGCTCACTTTATCCTTTATTTGTATCACAGAAAGAACACTTGTTAGCTATTACTAAACAACCTATGGCTTGTATTTGGCATGGTCGTTTGTGCCATATATCTCATAGTGGAATGGAAAATCTTTCTTGTTTTGGCTACTTACCTGTGATATCTTTCTCTGATTTCTCATTTTGTGAGCATTGTCAATAGCAAACCAAAAATGTGCATAGAACGCACATTGACTCTTCAATTCAGCCTTTAGATCTTGTCCATACAGATGTGTGTAGTCCTATGCCCACTAGGTCCTTAGGTGGCTCTCTTACTTTGTCACTTTCATAGGTGATGCTACTAGAAAAGTCTAGGTATATCCTATCAAATTGAAGGATGAGGTATTCCCTACTTTCAGAAAATGGCTTGCTTCAATTGAGACGGAAAAAGGATCTAAGATTAAGGCTTTACGTTCAGATAATGGGGTTGAGTATACCTCACATGAATTCAACCTTTTCTATCAAACTAGAGGGATTTGTAGAGAGTTTACAGCTCCTTATGCCCTAGTAAAGAATGGTGTAGCTGAAAGGATGAATAGAACTATTCAAGATAGAGTAGTCTCTATGTTGCATCATGCAAACCTCTCACAAGGCTTTTGGGCAGAAGCAGTATTGACTGCAGTTCATGTGATTAACCTTTCACCTAGTACTACCAAAGGTCTGAAAGTGGCACAAGAGTTGTGGACAGGGAAGCCACCATATTATGATCATCTTTGAGTTTTTGGGTGTGAAGTATGTTCATATACCCAAGAATCTTAGACAAAAGTTGGACCATAAGTCAAAGAAATGCATTTTTCTTGGATATGGTTGAGAAGGACAATTTAGATATCGCTTATGGGATCCTAAAACACGGTCAATGATCAGAAGTAGTGGTGTCATTTTCAATGAGTCTAAGATGCATAAACAACCCATTAAGGAGGTTGAAGTGAGAAGAGTGGTGTTTGAGGATGCTTGTCCTCCGGTTAGCATGCATAAAGATGTTGCACATAGGGATGTTCAAGAGAATATCCATTTAGATCAATCTGCACATATTCCTGTTCAGCAACCATTGAGACGTTTTGCACGTGTCTCACATCCACATGATAGATATGTTCCAGGTTTAGATTTTGTTATGCTAACAGATGCCGATGAGCCTTCTTGCTACGAAGAGGCTATGCAGACAAATGATCATGTCAAGTGGGAGTGTGCCATGAAGAGTGAGTTGGATTCTATTCACAAGAATGGCACTTGGGATTTAGTAACTTTGCCAAAGCGCAGGAAAGCTTTACCATGTAAATGGGTATATAAGCATGAATCATTGCAAAGGGTTTTAAGCAACAATATGGTGTTGATTTCGAGGAAATCTTCTCTCCAGTGGTCAAGATGACTACCCTGTGCATGTTGCTTGGATTTGTTGCAATGGAGGACTTAGAGCTAGTCCAAATGAATGTGAAAATTGCTTTCTTGCATGGAGATCTTACAGATGAGATCTATATGGAACAACCAGAGGGTTATGTAGTTCCTGGCAAGGAAAGTCTAGTTTGTGAGCTCAAGAAGAGCTTGTATGGACTTAAACAGTCCCCTAGACAATGGTACCAAAAGTTTGATGCTTTCATGAAATCTCATGGCTATTCTCGAAGCAATGAGGATCATTGTCTCTACACAAAGAGATGCTCAGATGGCAGCTGGATATGCTTGATACTTTATGTCGATGATATGTTGATTGTTGGGAAGTCCTCTTATGATTTATCACTTCTCAAAAAGAAATTGAGTCGAACATTTCATATGAAGGATTTGGGGGATGCCAAACATATTCTTGGCATGCATATTACTCGTGATAGGAGTAGAAGATGCATATACTTGTCTCAAAGTGAGTCCATATCCAAAGTACTTCATCGGTTCAATATGCAGGGTGGAAAGGCATTGAGTACACCTTTACCCACATATGTGAAATTGAGCAAGGATAATTGCCCCAAATCAGATGAGGAAAAGGAATTCATGACCAAAATTCCCTATCAGTCTACTGTTGGTAGTCTCATGTATGCTATGGTAGCTACGAGACTAGACATTGCATTTGCAGTGGGAGTTGTGAGCAGATATATGTCTAATCCTGGCAAGAAACATTGGGAAGCGGTCAAGATGATTTTGAGATATCTGAGTGGCACTAAGGACAAGTGTCTATGCTTTGGTAGAGGGAAAGCATCCATTATTGGGTACATAGATTCTAACTATTCTGGTTGTGTAGACAATCATAAGTCTACATCAGGGTACATTTTTTATTTTGTTGGAGGTGCTATCTCTTGGAGATCTCATCTTCAAGAATGTACAACTGTTTCCACCAGAGAAGCAGAGTATGTTGCAGCAAGTGAGGCATGTATGGAAGCATTGTGGCTTTCTCCTCTTGCTTGTGATATGGGTTTACCTCAGCATGTACCTTGTTTGCTCAGTGACAACCAGAGTGCCATTGCTTTGGCTAAGAATCTGGTCTATCATGCAAAGACCAAGCACATTGAGGTGAGGTATCACTTTATTAGAGATTGCTTAGCCACTGAGCGCATTCTTCTTGAGAAGGTTCACACTCGAGATAATGCTGCAGATGCTTTGACTAAAGCTTTACCACAGGATAGCTTTCGACACTATTGTCACTTGATGGGGGTTACTTGATACTTGATCTTACACAGTCACACGTACATTGTGTAACATGCACATCAGGTGGGAGGTATAGTTTAAATACTTACACTTAGGTATTCTTTATCATTATTTATTTTTCCTCCCATGATTACTTGGGCCATATTGGCCTTTAGTGGGAGATTGTTATCGTTAGTGTCCATGTGAAAGGCCAAATGGCCACCGGACACTTCCTTGTATATGTTCTTTAATAAAACATACAGTGGCCTGGTCAGTCACAGACTGTATGTTCAACCGCATTTTGTAAGACCTAAGAAGTCTATCTTCGTGCTCCCTGGGTACTGTGTTTTCTGCGTATTTTGTTGTCTCTGTGTGGAGTACCGTGTGCGGCCTCAGGAGCTTAGTTTTCTAATCCGAGCATATCATCGTGGATCTCTCGAGAAGGAGAGCGCACTATGGTGCATTGGTGTTGAAACCCTTCATGAAAGTCACGAAGTAGAGATAATTTCTAAAAGAGGGGGTTTGCATAGGACCAAAAACATCGCTATGAACAAGTTGCAATTTCTGAGTAGCCCAAACTGAACCATCTTTTGGAAATGAGGAATTTTGAATTTTGCCCAAAATACATCCTTCACATACATGTTTACCGGGTGCCTTAAGTTTAGGCAAAGAGGACACCATTTCAGATTTCTGCAGGCGTAGCAGGCTAGCAAAGTTCAGATGACCAAAGCATGCATGCCAAAGCTTTGCATCTAAAATAGCTTGAGAATCATGTACTACACATGCCAAATCATTCATGGATCTTTCATAGTCTATGATCTTATATAGCCCACGACATAAAATGCCAGAAGCAATAATAAAATCGCCATTTGACAGACCATGAACTGTACATCTGTCATCAACAAATTTCACAACCAAGACAATCTTGGCTATTGCAAAAACTGATAATAGATTCTTCTTGATCCCTGGCACAAATAAAACATCTGACAAGGTGAAAGAACTACCATCAACAGTAGTCAGAATGATCTTACCAACTCCCATAGCAGGATAAGAGGAGTTGTTGGTGCATGTAACAGTATTCCCTGTAGGGGTAGGCTCGAGTGAAGAGAAGAAACTACACTGCAAGGTAATATATTTGGTTGCCCCACTATCAAAGTACCAAACATCCGAGTATACTATAGACATGTACTTCTCATGAGAAGATGGGTCAAAATTGCAAACAATAGTAAACGCCCATTCTTCGTCCTACACAAGGTTAGCAAACTCTATTTTTGGAGTAGAGGCCTCTGCAACAACCATTCTAGCCTCTTTTTTCTTTGCCTCTTTTGCAACCAGTTTAGGACAGTTATTTATGATATGATCATTTCCTTTATATTACTTGCAAACCAATTTCTGCTTTTCTGATTTCTTCTCATCTTTGTCTTCCTTCTTGGAATGTGAAGCATTTGCAAATTTCTGCTTGCTAGTTGAAGAGCTCCATTTTCCTTTGCCCTTCTGACTAGCCAGGAAAGCTTGATCTGCAACATGCATAATGGACCTGTTTTGCCTCGACTGATCTTCTTGCAGCAGAACAAAGACTAACTCCTCAAATGATAAGGCATTTGGATTGCCTTTCATCATCAACCGAAGAGTAGAAGCAAAACTCTGATATGAATCAGGAAGACCATTCAGAACGGTCTACACAAGTGAGCTATCTGGTATAACTTCATCAGCAAAAATCAATTGTTCCTTCAACTCTTTGATCTTTGTTAGAAAATTGTCCATAGAATCATCTTCATTCATGTGCTCACTCTCCAACTATTTCTGGAGGTAAGCAACAGGAGCCTCATTCCTAGCTTGGTACAATGTGGTAAGTGTATCCCAAGCATCCTTAGCTATTCTGCAAGAGTGAATGTGAGGAATAATGGCACGTTTGACAGACAAAGCTATCAATGCATGTGCATGGGCATCTCTACCATCCCAACGAATTTTCTCTATAGTAGGTGCAATAGAAACCGCATCACGAACATGAATGTGTAGAATATCATCATCTTCGACACCTTCTACATCAACTTCAGTACTTGTAGTTGTAACAATTGAAAGTGTGATAGGACGTTTTTCAACACCTTGCACAATGTTCCATAGTCCTTTTGCAAATAATACATGTCGCATCATATAAGCCCATAACGGTTAGTAACTTATTCTCAACAACCAACATACGAAATACATCACTGCTTTCAGCCATGGCCGATGACTAAAATACCTTGATACAAAAAATTGATTGTATCTCAAAATGTTGAACAAAAATTCCCAGACGAATTCTGCTAAACCTATAGCAGACTTTGAGACGCTTATATTGACCAACCGAAAATGGTATATACCTTTGGCACAAAAAGACAAAATAGCCTACACAAGCACTGTGATAGTGCATTCGAAGGCCGAAACGAGCTCAAATCGTGATTTCGGCACCACAAAGCAAAGCAATTTTGATCTCTGAAACACCCTGAGCATACGTACCAAATTTCGTGTGATTCTGAGGCTGTGACCGGAGAGGTGTCGACGATGCCCTAGATGAAGCAGTGACCTGCTCTGATACCAATTGTTGGAGTTAGACATCTACGGAAGCACACAAACAGCACAAGGAAGAAGAAGAAGCTTGGAGCACAACACACAATACTGGATGTATTACTAAAGAATGTACAAAGATAAGTAACCTATTAGGGCTAGAGGTGTATATACAAGCCGAGGGAAAAACCTCCTAAAGAGGGAAAAAAGTGCCCTAGTGGTCCTAGAGTGTTCACTCACATCACTACCTAAATATATCAACAATTTGAAGTGTCAAAATATAGTTAAACTTTGGCAGATAGATTCAAAGAAAACATCGAGGTAGCTCCTCATTTGACTTTTGTACACGTCCTCTCACCACTGGATCTCATACATTCTTTATGCTCCCGCCTTGGTAAATATCAATGCTTCACAAGCCTTGGTAACTAGAGCACTATAAGTATTAACTCTAATGAAAACTCAACGTGAATCTATGTTTCTATATTTTGAAGCACATACGAGATGAGTATGAGAAGGAATAATTCAACCATGATTATTTGGATCAAGTGTTTTTTGGGGCTCATGATCAATCAAAAGAACAATCTCCACAAGATCATACGAGTCAAGGATAGAAATGATTTTTTACTTCCACACAGTGTAATTCATACAGTCAAGTTTGCATTTGTAATGGATCATGGTTGTTTCCCCAATGTTGGGATAATTGGCATCATTTCTACTCCTGCTTGTTCTCCATCTACTCCTATTGATGAAACACCTTGATTCCTAGTCATAGATGATGTCTCATTGCTTGAAGTCTTCTCTCTTTTTTCTTTGAAGCCTTTACAAGCTTTTCATTTCTACTTGAGAGCTTGTTGAGCTTTAATACCATGCAAGAAATACTACCATAACAAACTAGAATAGTAGTGAGGGTTATAACATCTAAAACCCTTTTGCTCTGAACAATATCCAAGAAATATACACCTATCAGCCTTCGGGTCTAGCTTGTGTCTCAATTCTTGAGGTATGTGGACATAACACACACAACCAACTACTTTGAGATGTGAAAGGTTGGGTTTCTTACCACGCCAAGATTCATAAGGTGTAACTCCATGTACTCCTGAGGTTGAACACCTATTCATCATGTATATGGATGTATTTGTTGCATCAGCCCAATAAGAGTTAGGAACATTCATTTCATTTAACAAAGCTCTAGCCACTTCTGCTATGTATCTATTCTTCCTCTCTTCCAACCCATTTTGTTGAGATGTATACCTACAAGTGAATTGTCTTTTGATGCCATGGTCATGTAAAAAATATGAAAATTCATTCGAAAAATACTCTCCCCCTCCATCCGATCTGAGGGACTTTATATACTTCCCTGTTTCCTTCTCCACTGGGTTTTTGAACCTCTTGAAGTGGTAAAACACTTCTGACTTTGAGTTCATGCAATATATCCAAACAAACCTTGAATGATCATCTATAAATGTGAATGACATGCTGCTCATTGGTCCTCATGAGAATCATATTCCTGATTTTAAGGCTGATTTGCATGCATCATTTGAGATGTCAGATTTGGGGCATTTGCATCATTATTTGGGCATTCAGTTTATGCAAGTTGATGGTAGAATAGCTTTGTGTCAAACAAAATATTTTGACACATTATTATAGTTTTTTGGCCTTCAAGACTGCAAACCTATCGCCACTCCTATGGAGATAGGTTTAAGATTGAGTCTTCATGATGCTAGAGATGCATTTGATGCTGTTCTCTATCCGTAGGCTATTAGATGCTTGATTTACTTATGCATTGCTCGACCAAATATTCAGTTTGCCTTCTCATAGATGAGCACGTTTATGCATTTCCCAGGTGTCAAGCATTGGTAAGATGTTAAGCGCATCTTTCATTACTTGAGTGGTACCCTCTTCTTCCTTGTGTTGTTCGCATGCTTCCCCATACCTCAAGCTCCAACATATTTGAAACATTGATCTTGTGGATAAGTTACTAATCTGAAAATCCAAGCTATAGGAGCTTGTCTTAATCCATACAATGTCTTTCTGAGCCTACATACATGAGTGAAATAATTAATGTTTTCAAACCCTAGATGTTGTGACATGTATAGCTCTTCACTAATCCTCCCATTGAGAAAAGAATTCTTCACATCAAGTTGAAGTAGCTTCCAATTCCTTGCAAGTGCTACATTAAGCACGTTTTTGATGGTGGTCATCTTGGCAACTAGTGAGAAAGTCTCTTCATAGTGTATGCCCTAAGTTCGAGCATATCCTTTGGTACCAAATCTATCTTTGTACCTACAAATTGATTAATCTAAATTCCTTTTAAGCTGATACACTCATCTACAACCTATTACCTTTTGATTCATTTGCACTTGAACTAACTCCCATGTGTCGTTTTCCTTTAAAGCTTCTATCTCCTCTTTCATGCCTTTCTCCCAATTAGGGTTTCCTTTAGCTTCTTCATATGTTCAAGGTTCCTCTGAAATTGAGTCTTTGGACAAATAGAGAGTGTGTTTAATTACAAAGGTAGGGGTCATAACCATACCTTCCAGGTTTCTTTCTCTTCCTTGTTGAACTTCTACGAGTGTGTTTGGAGCATCTCCACACTCTTGCATCTTGGCCTTTCATCTTGATTTCCTGAGCTTGTAGGCTCTTTCCTTCTCATCTTGATCATCATTTGATTCACTTCTTGACTCCTTCACCTATATATCATGCTTGCTTCCTAATGGATGAAATAATGGATCAAGATCATAGGTTAAGTTTACCTTTTGTTTCTCCTCATCATACTAAGATCTATGTCACATTGGCAGACCAACACTAGGTTACACTACTTGGCATTGTTGAAAAGGTACTCGTGATAGTGCAGGGTTGTTAGTTTCTTTAGGCTTTGTTGTTATTGCCCTACCATAGGAGACTTCTTCCCCTCTACTCTTGGGAAGGATTTGGCTAAGGCAAGCTAAAGCATTGTAGGATTGGGGAAAGAACAAGCTCTGGATTTCAACAAACACTAACAATCAGCTACAAATACATCTAGAAGAAGGATCCAATGTTGGCAAGGCTACTGCGTATACTATTGACACTCAAGTAATGTCTTCTTTACTTCAAGAAGATGATACATTATTAAATTGCGTGATGGAGAGTGCACAGTGTTGCACTCTAGAAATCTATGAAATAGATGAAGAAATTGCAGAAGATGCACTCTAGAAATCTATGAAATAGATGAAGAAATTGCAGAAGAAGCCCATGGAAGTCAAAAGGAATCCGAAAATGAAATTTTAGACTTGAAAATTAACAAAGTAGTGCAAACAAATGTGCAAGCATCGAAAATGACTAATTTTGAGCCTAAGACTAGAGAAGACCTCCCATTTTTTGATATCCCTTAAGGATAGACTAGGGAACATATTGTGGATCATAAGCTAAATTCCACTCTTGCGTACAATGGAGATGATTTTTCAAGTGAGGCCAATCCTAGAATACTCGTTGAAGAAGTACACCTCAGAGATGAAGAAAATTCTCAAATAGTCCACTTGGCCTCTTGGTTGTGGCACTATCCCACTTTACTACAGAAGGCAACTTCTCTACGTTTTGCCTCTAAAAATTTCTTCACGTGGTCCTATAAGGATCTAACCACGATACTAGAGGAGCTTGGATTACATTGAGTACCTTTAGTTGAGGGAGCTGCACCTGCAAGAAGTAGGCCTTATCGATTCAATCCAAAATATGCAGAGGCAGTAAAGCTAGAAATAACAAAACTAGAGGAGGGAGGTATTATTGTTCCTGTAGATCATTCACAGTGGCTTTCCTTCATGGTTATTGTACCAAAGAAAAATAGTGGCAAAATAAGAGTATGCGTTGATTTTCATGCTTTAAATAAGGTAATTGTTCAAGATGGCTTTCCTCAACCATTCATAGAACAAGTACTTGAAGAAGTAGCCGAACACACTTTGTATAGTTTTCTTGATGGTTTCAGTGGCTACAACTAGATATTGATTCATCCGGATGACAGAGACAAAATAGCCTTTGTTACTCCATGGGACATTTATGTTTATACACTCATGGCTTCCTGTCTCAATAATGCACTAGCTTCATTGAATAGAACAATGTATGTGATAAAGATGAAGGTATGGACCCACAATCGTACGTTGCATCATCATCCATTGTGCCTATGATGACTACGGCTACGCAAGTGGCAACACCACATGCAACAGAGAAACATGCCATCATGGAAAGAGAAGAATGCAAGAGGGCTAATTTAGGAAGGAGTGGCCATTGAAGAAGCTTATGACACTGTGAGAACTTCACTAAAGGAGCAACCAATTTGACCTCATGAAAAAATTGAGGAGTTAGATATTCACGAAATCTTGAAACGAATTCATAATAAAGTCAGTCTATTCCAACTTATGCAAATGGATGCAAAGGTGATAAATGATTTGCTAAAAGTTAAACAATTTGCCCACATGAGCCTGCCTCCTAGTTTAGATGGTTTCATGGTTGACTTTCCCCTTGCACCCTTGGCAGACTATTAGAGTTCAAGATTATTTGTCTTTACAAAAGATGAAGCTCTGAATGGTGTTATTATAGATGGAGGCTCTGGCATCGATTTGATGCTTGACTTCACAATGAAGGAAGGAAAACTAAACCCACCAAGGCAGCAGCTTTCACTGCCACATTGGCAAACCAACACTAGGTTACACTACTTGACATTGTTGAAAAGGTACGTATGATAATGTAGGGTTGTTAGTTTCTTTTAGGCTTTGTTGTTATTTCCCTACCATAGGAGACTTCTTCCCCTCTACTCTTGGGAAGGCTTTGGCTAAGGCAAGCTAAAGCATTGTAGGATTGCGAAAAGAACAAGCTATGGATTTCAACAAACACTAACAATCAACTACAAATACATCTAGAAGAAGGATCCAATGTTGGCAAGGCTACTGTGTATACTATTGACACTCACGTAATGTCTTCTTTACCTCAAGAAGATGATACATTATTAAATTGGGTGATGGAGAGTGCAGAGTATTGCACTCTAGAAATCTATGAAATAGATGAAGAAATTGCAGAAGAAGCCCATGGAAGTCAAAAGGAATCAGAAAATGAAAATTTACACTTGAACATTAACAAAGCAGTGCCAGCAAATGTGGAAGCATTGAAAATGCCTAATTTTGAGCCTAAGAGTAGAGAAGACCTCCCATTTTTTGATATCCCTTAAGGATGGACTAGGGAACATATTGTGGATCATAAGCTAAATTCCACTCTTGCGTATAGTGCAGAGAATTTTTCAAGTGAGGCTAATCCTAGAATACTTGTTGAAGAAGTAAACCTCAGAGATGAAGAGAATCCTCAAATAGTCCACTTGGCCTCTTGGTTGTGGCACCATCCCACTTTATCAAAGAAGGTAACTTTTCTACTTTTTGCCTATAAAAATGTCTTCACATGGTCCTATAAAGATCTAACCAGGATACCAGAGGAGCTTGGATTACATTGAGTAACTTTAGTTGAGGGAGCTGCACCTACAAGAAGTAGGCCATATCGACACAATCCAAATATGCAAAGGTAGTAAAGCTAGAAATAACAAAACTAGAGGAGGGAGGTATTATTGTTCCTGTAGATCATTCATGGTGACTTTCCTCCATGGTTATTGTACCAAAGAAAAATAGTGGCAAAATAAGAGTATGCATTGATTTTCATGCTTTAAATAAGGTAATTGTTCAAGGTGGTTTTCTTCAACCATTCATACAACAAGTACTTGAAGAAGTAGCCGAACACACTTTGTATATTTTTCTTGATGGTTTCAATGGCTACAACTAGATAGTGACTCATCCCGATGATAGAGACAAAATAGCCTTTGTTACTCCATTTGGCATTTATATTTATATGCTCATGACTTTCTGCTTGAAAAATGCACTGGCTTCGTTTAATAGAACGATGTATGTGATAATAGGAAAATGGTTGAGAACCTTTTTGCGCATTTTCATGGATGACATTTTAGTGTGTTCAGGCACAGATAGGAGAGCAATAGCCCAAGATTTTCATGATCACTTGGATTGGTATCAAAATGATAGTGAAAGCATTGATAAGTCTGTTTGGATTGCCTTTCATCATCAATTGAAGAGTGGAAGCAAATCTATGATATGAATCGAGAAGTCCATTCAGAAGAGTCTGCACAAGTGAACGATTAGGAAAGATTTCATCATAAAAAATCAAGTGCTTCTTCAAATATTTGATCTTTGTCAAAGAATTGTTCATGGAATCTCCTTCATTCATGCGCTCGCTCCCCAACTGTTTTTGAAGATAAGTAATATAGCCTCTTCCTTGCTTGGTATAAAGTAGTAAGTGTATCCCAAGCATCCTTGCTATTCTAGAGGAGTGAATGTGAGGAATGATGGCACATTTGATAGACAAGGCTATCAATGCATGTGCTTGAGCACCTCAGCCATCCCAATGAAGTTGCTCTGTAGTAGCTACAAGACAAACCGCAACACAAATAGGAACATAAAGAATATCACCATCTTCAATGCCATGTGCATCACCTTCAATAACTCTCTTTACAAGTGTATTAGGATACTTTTCAACACCTTGCACAATATTCCACAATCCTTTTGCAAACAGTACATGACACATCATATAAACTCATAATGGAGAATCGGTGCCATCCATCTTATCCTCAACAACCAACATATGGAATACATCACTAGTTTTAGACATGGCCATTGACTTAGATACCCTGATGAAAGAAAATGATTGTATCTTAAAAATTTGAATAGAGCTATTGTGTCATTCAATTTTGCTAAACCTATAACAAAATTGAAGATGCCTATACTAGCGAATCGAAATCTATATATCTCTTTTAGCAAAAAAAGATAAAATTTCTTGCACAAGAATTGTGGTGATGCATTCAAAGGCAGAAACGAGGTTAGATAAGGATTTTGACACCAAAAAAGGAAGCTATTTTGAAATCCTTATTTCCTTGAGTATGCTCACCAAATTTTGTGCGATTCTAAGACTGTGACTGGAGTGGTGTTGACAATGTCCTAGATGAAGCGACGACTTGCTCTGATACCAATTGTTGGAGTTTGAGGTCTATGGAAGCACACGAACAACACAATGAAGAAGAAGAAGCTTGAAACACAACACACAATACTGAATGTATTACCAAGAGAATGTACAAAGATATATGACTCACAAGGGTTATAGGGCTATATACAAGCTGAGGGAGAAAACCTCCTATAGAGGGAAAAAGGTGCCCCAATAGTCCTAGTGTGTTCACACACATTACTACCTAAATATATCAATAGAGATTAGGTTAGATAAGGCATAAAAATCCACTTCATTGCGTTTCCATTCAAGGGGAAAATAAAGGCCTTGTGGTGCCCCCTCATTTTCCCATAGAACATGGTGGAGTGGCGCATCTTTGCAAAACCAAACTGGTGTAGTGGCATAGATATGAGTCTTCCAATGGGCTACCTCAATCCTAAGGCAAAGCAAACTATTGAACTTCAGGCTGCAAACCAATAGGCTTGAAAAGGACAAAGGAATGGAGCTTAACATTAGTTTCTTGCATGTATAGTATCAAATGCTTACAAATTGACTTTGGAATTGCATCCATCGACATTACATTGAGTGAATCTAGTTTTCATCACTATAGGATGAACTCTTTGAAATACCTACATCAGTCAATGGTGACCATCCCCATTGCCAATCACCCTAAAAGTTTTCATATTAGCATACTGTTGCATCACTGCTAATAAACTAAGAATATTTTTTTTTTTGTTCAAAAGTTATCCATTACAATTAATCTCTGAATGATATCGCTAATCAAAATGAAGTTGTGTCTACTTAACATCTTTTGGGATGTCTTGAGAAAAACCACAAAGCACAATTACCTTGATGTGTTTCAAATGATTAATCTAATCATCTCTAAATGCTTGATCCTCAAGCATTAGCATTGCATTATAATCTTACATTTAGGATTGCATTATCCTCTAAAGCTACTTAGAAATAAAGTTGCAATCATGATTTTGATAAACCTTAAAAACAAGCGACCATATCAGTCATCCTTTAATTAAGCTTTATACTCAATCTCATAAGTTGCCAATGTTGTTCAACAACTATTGCATGCAACATGAGACATTGAAAGTCAAAAAATGATCTTATGAGTTGTCACATATGGCAGATTCGATGATCCTAGAACTTTCTTGAAGTTTGGTTTCCAGTTCATTCATATCCTCCAAAATGTCTTCTCGTTTTCAAGCATAGTTTGCCCTACTAACTTGAAAGGTCTAAGGGTCATCCAATGTGGATCATTACATGCATCTTCAAAAGTAAATGGCGCTTCATTATATGTTGTTGTGATAAGAGAAAATCCACCAAATTACTTCATGCGTGGTGAGAGCTTGATCTTGTTCTACCGAGTAAATTTGCAGTCAATTTGCTATCATATGAAGTGTAGTTCATCGACTTTGGCATAGTTTGTGCACTCTTGATGGACATGCATTCATTATGTAATACATCATCAACATGTACATTACTTGTGGGCTGAATTTCATGCTCATTCTCAACCATATTTTGATGCAAATCTTCAGCCATATGTGGCTAGGAATTTCCAATAGTTCTAACCATGTTTCACTGGAAACTTTTAGCCATGTTTGGCTCCACATTCTCCGCATTTTTAGCTCTATTTTTTTTGACATTTTCAGCCCTTTAAACCTCACTTGGTTGGTATACATGGGCATAGTTAAGAGCATCACTTTAGAACAAAGGCATGAGATAGAAAACATCTTGTGAGCTAACCATTGGATGTGTTTTCCATTTAGGTAGAGGAAAATTTGAATTTTTAGCAGATACCACATCTTGAATCACAATAATTATGTGCATTAATGGATGATATGAATAGTATAACTTACTTTTAGCACTATAATGGGAAAATATAGATTTATTTCCCATTGCACACATGAAGGTTCCATACAAAACGTATTAGAAAGGTGCTTTCCTATAACCATACATCATGACATTTCAAGGAGTGTTCTACTTTAGCGTTATGCAACACCATTTTCCTGAGGCGTATATCACACTATACATTAGTGTGAAATTCCTCTTTTGAAGAAAATAATTAAATGCATGTGACATTGTGCATGTGCATGTGCATGTGCATGTGCATGTGCATGTGCATGTGTATGTGTATGTGTATGTGTATGTGTATGTGTATGTGTATGTGTATGTGCATGTGTGTGTATTTGTGTGTGTGTGTATGTGCATGTTTATGTGTGAGTGTGCATGTTCATGTATATGTGTATATGTGCATATGAATGAGTACCATGAGTATGTTAATTGATGAGAATAAAACAATTTAAATGATATACAAACAATGAATATTGTACTTACAATAATTAGCCATATTTTATTCTTGGTGAACTTCTTTAACAACCTACAATAAAGAGAGAGAGAGAGGGAGGGAGAGAAAGAGATAGAGAGAGATCAAAAGAGAGAAGAAGAAAGAGAAAGAGAGAGAGATAGAAATTGAAAGAGAAAGAGGTAGAAAGAAGGAGAGAGATATACAATAAGAGAGAGATTAGAAAAGAGAGAGATTCAAGAAGAGATTTCTAGAGTGCATAAGCATAGTGCATATCTGGATGTTGGAGAGCTCTTTGATCAAATGTGGGTAAAATGACGATTGAAGAGCGATCCAAAGTTTTTTTATTTTGATCAAATGCCACCGTTGCATAAGCAATGTAAAAGCATCATGTATGCGATCAGGCAAAGCGTCACATAAGTGATGCTCTACTGCATGCCATAAGTGATGGAAGTGAGCTCCGCATATGCGACACTCTTTTATAAGTTGTATAAGCGACGCTTAGTTAGCAATGCTTTTGTGAACGTTGCTATGAGCATCGAAAACAACATCGAATATAATGTGGAGATTAATGTTTTTTAGAAGATGGTGTGTGCTCGACACTCGGTCCGATGAAATGCATGATCATGTAGCAAGAAAAATATGTCATGTTAACCATCACCATGACCCCATATTCCTTGTAGTGAAATTTATGCAAAAGGTTTTTCACATCTTTGAAAGATCCACCCAAAGAAGGACATGTGGTTTATGCAAACAATGCATCTTATCCTATCATTGGAGTAGGAGGAATTGAGCTTATGATTGAAAACGGAGTTGTGATTCTTCTTGAAAAATACATTTTATGTACTTGGTATCAAGAACTTAATTTCAGTTCCTTTGATTACCAAAGCTCGTCTTCATGTACACTTCCTTGGTCATATGTGTATGGGCATGATTTCATCAATGGCAATATTATTTTGATGTCCTCTACATTATGTAATGGTTTGTATCAATTGGATACATACAAGAGGGCTACCTTAAATGCCTTGGTTGCTCATATTCCCTCCAAGGCTGAAATGGAGCTTTGGCATGCTCATTTTGGTCACTTAAACTGCAATAATTTGCTTTATTCGCAAAAGAAGGACATGATTGTTGGTTTTCCAACACTTAAGTCCATGGAAAACCATGCATATGAAGGTTGCATTCTTGGAGAGATGCATAATGATTCTTTTCCAAAACATAATCATACATGTTTTGGATAGTCATACATGCACTACAAGAAAATTGGAGCTTTTTCATTATGATGTACGTGGTCCGATCAAGACTCCATCTTTTGGGAAGCATGTATATCTAGGTACCTTGGTTGATGATGCTACTCACCATACATGGGTGTATCCTATGAAAGCAAAAAATGAGGTATTTTTAGCTTCAAAGCATTGTTAGCTATGGCTCAATTTTTTACTAGAAACAAGCTTTTGACTCTACACACACAAATCCTGATAGTGAATACACATGCACATGCACATGCACATGCACACATGCACATGCACATGCACACATGCACATGCACATGCACACATGCACATGCACATGCACACATGCACATGCACATGCACATGCACATACACATGCACATACACATACACATGCACATACACATACACATACACATACACCTACACATGCACATACACATACACATCCACATGCACATGCACATGCACATGCACATGCACATGCACATGCACATGCACATGCACATGCACATGCACATGCACATGCACATGCACATGCACACACACATGCACATGCACACGCACATGCACATGCACACGCACATGCACATGCACATGCACATACACATACACATACACATACACACACACATACACACACACATACACATACACATACACATACACATACACATACACATACACATACACATACACATACTCATACACATACACATACACATACACATACACATACACATACACATACACATACACATACACATACACATACACATACACATACACATACACATACAAATACACATACACATACACATACACATACACATACACATACATATATACACACATACACACACATACACATATGCATATGCACAAAAATATCTACAAACATGTAAAAGGACATGCATGCATGCATTATTGCATATACACATACACATACACATACAAAGAATAACACATACTTATACACATGCATATGCACATTCACATGCATGCACATACACATGGATGCAAATGGAGATGCATGCACATGCACACACATGCACATACATATACACATGCATATACATAAAAATGCATATATATATATATATATATATATATATATATATATATATATATATATATATATATATATATATATATATATATATATATATATATATATATATATATATATATATATATATATATATATATATATTTGTGTGTGTGTGTATATGTGTATGTGTGTATGTGTATGCACACATATACACATACACACACCTACACATACACATACACACACACAACATACGTATACACATACACATAAATATGCACATACATACATATACACACACATACACATACATGTGCACATATGTATACACACACATGCACATACACTTAGACATAGACATGGACATATATACATATACACATGCACATACACACACATAAACACACATACACACAAATACACACACATACAAACATACACATGCACATACATACATATACACATACATACATATACACATACATACATATACATATACATACACATAGACATGCACATAGACATGCACATACACACATATGCACATACACTAACACATACACATGCACATACATACATATAGACACTCATACACATAGACACACACACATATACACAAACATAGACAAGTATATATACTCACACATACACATAAACACACATACATACACTTAGACACATACACATACACATGCACATACACACATTTACACACACTATGCACATACTCACATATGCACATACACTTCAACATACATATACACATACATACATGCATATGCATACAACATATCTACATGCACATGTATACACACACACACACATACACACATATACATGCATATAGACACACTTACACAAATATAGATATATACCTACATGTGCATACATACATTTTATATACACACAACTACACGTACACACATACATATAGTATGAATGAATTATATAATTAAAGTAATAAATCATATGTTAAATATAAATAGTAATAAAAATAATTAGAACAAGACTTTTCTTTAATGAGTACCATAGACACAATTCAAAACATAATTGGAATGAGAAAATATATAGACATTAAAAAATATATATACAAATGTAAAATATATATCCAATGTAATATATGAGTCATCTTGATCATGATCATTTACATCATCATGTAAGTCCTCAACATCATTATCATTATCATGATCATCCTTATAATCACGATCATCCGCATGATCTGATGTATCCAAGGTGGAATCATGGATAGAGGTGTGAGCACTCCGTGATGATCAAGATCATCCCACCTGTGTCTCTCCCTCCACCTCATCCATATCTGGCTCTTCATAATACTCCTATATTAGATATAACAAACATAAATAAATTAAACATATAAAACATCAATAAAAGTAAAATAATTATATGAAATTTAATAATTCTCACAAAAGTATTTGGATGATCTTGCATGTACTCACTTAGACATCGATATCCACAATGTGTAGCAAAATCAATTTTCTTTTTCATAGGATATCGATCATAATCCTTTCGCTGCATTGAAAAAAATAAAAAAGATTAATGATCAATGTTTTAACTAAAAGAAAAAATATAGTTTCAATAATACATATACTTATAAATGTAACTACAAAACCATGATGGCCCATTTGGCATAAGTGTGACATATGACTTAACTCTCTTCTTTGTAGTAGCATGTATAGAACCTATGAGAATGAGTCATGTATAAGTCACAATAATATAAAATATTAATTTGTATACCTTTTGTTGAGAAAATGATTCCTAAAGACATAACTGTCTGTGAAAAAACTGCCACGTCTCATGTGGTATGTAAGGTCTTCTCTTATTTTTTATCTACCATACATTATCTCCTGTTATTTTAACCTCAAACAAAAAAAAATCAGAATAGAAAAAAGCCTTTAAATTTATAAATATGCATACAGAAACACACATACATACACTTACACACACATACTTACACATACATACACATGCCCACACATATACATACACACTCATATACATACACACATACATGCTAAATACATACCCACACACATACATATATACACACATACACATATACATATACTTACACATACATACAGACACTTACACATACACACACACACATGCATACACATACAAATATGCATACACATACAAATATGCATACACTTATAGATACATACATAACCACACATACACATACATATACACACATACATGCATAGACATACACATA